>JAVIAB010000091.1:55423085-55658904 GCA_032433765.1 Megaustenia siamemsis
AATAAAGGTCGTTGGTCAAATAACCTGAATATTAAAAGCATGTTTATTGAGTTTGAGGCTGTCACAGATAAGGAACAACTCAGAGTAACCAAAAGCTTTGTCGCATTTTCTCTTGAGTGTTTAAAACAGAATTTCTTCTTCTGCTTACTTCTGTACATGATGTCAATATCAATAAGTTCCAAGTAGATGTCAATATCAATAAGTTGCAAGTAGATGTCAATATCAATAAGTTGCAAGTAGATGTCAATATTAATAAGTTGCAAGTAGATGTCAATATAATAAGTTGCAAGTAGATGTCAATATCAATAAGTTGCAAGTAGATGTCAATATTAATAAATTGCAAGTAGATGTCAATATTAATAAGTTGCAAGTAGATGTCACTATTAATAAGTTGCAAGTAGATGTCAATAGTAATAAGTTCGAAGTAGATGTCAATATTAATAAGTTCGAAGTAGATGTCAATATTAATAATTTTGAAGTAGATGTCAATATAATAAGTTTGAAGTAGATGTCAATATCAATAAGTTCCAAGTAGATGTCAATATCAATAAGTTCCAAGTAGATGTCAATATCAATAAGTTCCAAGTAGATGTCAATATTAATCAGTTCCAAGTAGATGTCAATATCAATAAGTTGCAAGTAGATGTCAACATCAATAAGTTCCAAGTAGATGTCAATATTAATCAGTTCCAAGTAGATGTCAATATCAATAAGTTCCAAGTCGTTGTCAATATTAATAAGTGCAAGTAGATGTCAATATTAAGAAGTTGCAAGTAGATGTCAATATTAATCAGTTCCAAGTAGATGTCAATATTAATAAGTTCCAAGTAGATGTCAATATTAATAAGTTGCAAGTAGATGTCAATATTAATAAGTTGCAAGTAGATGTCAATATCAATAAGTTCCAAGTAGATGTCAATATCAATAAGTTGCAAGTAGATGTCATATTAATAAGTTGCAAGTAGATGTCAATATCAATAAGTTCCAAGTAGATGTCAATATCAATAAGTTGAAGTAGATGTCAATATTAATAAGTGCAAGTAGATGTCAATATTAATAAGTTGCAAGTAGATGTCAATATTAATAAGTTCCAAGTAGATGTCAATATCAATAAGTTCGAAGTAGATGTCAATATTAATAAGTTCGAAGAAAGCGTTGTAACTTAAAGCTAATGGCATCTACATTGAGCTGTCTTGGTATGATACCGTGTTAGCCACAAGAACGTTTTTCTGTACATCGTGTATTGGCATGATTGTCGCAGATGTTCAGGAGTTATTTTTCCAGTGCCACATTCATCTGAGATTCCTATCCATAGATTGTTGAAATCGTGATACTTCGATCTGTTATGGCCTGTTTATAGTCTATACATGTGTTACTTGTTCATTCTGTTGAGCTGGTGGTAGACACCATTTTTCTGGTAGCCCTGGTTTTCTGTAAACCATTTCTTAACATTTGTTCCTGACAAACCTCTTTGATTTATAATAAGTTGCACTTGCATCTGCCTTGTATCATTTACCCCCTACCTTTGCCAACTTGTCTGCCTCTCCGTTTCCAGGAATATCACAGTGAGATGGAATCCACAGAATCAGTTCTGCATCTCTGGCAGTATAATGCTTACAACACAGGGGAGTTAATAAGTCATACAGGAAAAGTTTATACACTATAAATTGTGACACTTATCGTAATCGTTGATAATACAAAAGAATTTAAAATGTAGCTTTAATTACACATTACAAATTAGGATATGCAGTGGAATATAACATAGAAGACACAGTCTTAGGTTGAACGGATAGTGTTCAGACAAGATGAAGGCATTCAACTCATGGCCGGTCTATTTGTTGTAGCTTATCAGCTTTTCCCGAGACTAGAATCTTCCTCACCAACAGCCTGAGTTGACTGGTCTTTTAGCGAGTTCCTCAGTCACAAAACTATAAACATTTCCTTGGTTTTCATCAATAGTCCATACAGGGCGCGCTATTTGAGCATGTCATTCAGTCTGCGCGCTGTCAAGTTCATGTATTGATATTGTGTCTGGTCTACAAGCCGTCAAGTCATGTATTTGATATTGTGTCTGGTCTACATGCCGTCACGTTCATCTATTTGATATTGTGTCTGGTCTACAAGCCGTCAAGTTCATGTATTTGATATTGTTGTCTGGTCTACAAGCCGTCAAGTTCATGTATTTGAGATTGTGTCTGGTCTACAAGCCGTCACCATTCGTGTATTTGATATTGTGTCTGGTCTACATGTCGTCAAGTTCATGTATTTGATATTGTGTCTGGTCTAAATGTCGTCAAGTTAATGTATTTGATATTGTGTCTGGTCTACATGTCGTCAAGTTCATGTATTTGATATTGTGTCTGGTCTACATGTCGTCAAGTTCATGTATTTGATATTGTGTTGGTCTACATGTCGTCAAGTTCATGTATTTGATATTGTGTCTGGTCTACATGTCGTCAAGTTCATGTATTTGATATTGTGTCTGCTCTACATGTCGTCAAGTTCATGTATTTGATATTGTGTCTGCTCTACATGTCGTCAAGTTCATGTATTTGATATGCGTCTGGTCTACATGTCGTCAAGTAATGTATTTGATATTGTGTCTGCTCTACATGTCGTCAAGTTCATGTATTGATATTGTGTCTGCTCTACATGTCGTCAAGTTCATGTATTTGATATTGCGTCTGGTCTACATGTCGTCAAGTTCATGTATTTGATATTGTGTCTGCTCTACATGTCGTCAAGTTCATGTATTTGATATTGCGTCTGGTCTAAATGTCGTCAAGTTAATGTATTTGATATTGTGTCCGGTCTACATGTCGTCAAGTTCATGTATTTGATATTGTGTCTGGTCTACATGTCGTCAAGTTCATATATTTGATATTGTGTCTGGTCTACATGTCGTCAAGTTCATATATTTGATATTGTATCTAATCTACATGTTGTCAAGTTCATGTATTTGATATGTGTCTGGTCTACATGCTGTCACGTTCACTAATTTGATATTGTGTCTGGTCTACATGTCGTTAAGTTCATATATTTGATATTGTGCCAGGTCTACATGTCTTCAAGTCATGTATTTGAGATTGTGTCTGATCTACATTCGTCAAATTCATGTATTTGAGATTGTATCTAATCTACATGTGTCAAGTTCATGTATTTGAGAATGTAGTCTGGTCTACATGTTGTCAAGTTCATGTATTAGAGAATGTTGTCTGGTCTACATGTCGTCAAGTTCATGTATTTGAGAATGTAGTCTGGTCTACATGTCGTCAAGTTCATGTATTAGAGAATGTAGTCTGGTCTACATGTCGTCAAGTTCATGTATTTGAGAATGTAGTCTGGTCTACATGTCGTCAAGTCATGTATTAGAGAATGTAGTCTGGTCTACATGTTGTCAAGTTCATGTATTAGAGAATGTAGTCTGGTCTACATGTCGTCAAATTCATGTATTTGAGATTGTATCTAATCTACATGTTGTCAAGTTCATGTATTTGAGAATGTAGTCTGGTCTACATGTCGTCAAGTTCATGTATTAGAGAATGTAGTCTGGTCTACATGTTGTCAAGTCTATGTACTTTAGATTGTAGTCTGGTCTGCGTCCCGCTAAGTTCTTGTACTTTAGATTGTAGTCTGGTCTGCGTCCCGCTAAGTTCTTGTACTTTAGATTGTAGTCTGGTCTGCGTCCCGCTAAGTTCTTGTACTTTAGATTGTAGTCTGGTCTGCGTCCCGCTAAGTCTTGTACTTTAGATTGTAGTCTGGTCTGCGTCCCGCTAAGTTCTTGTACTTTAGATTGTAGTCTGGTCTGCGTCCCGCTAAGTTCTTGTACTTTAGATTGTAGTCTGGTCTGCGTCCCGCTAAGTTCTTGTACTTTAGATTGTAGTCTGGTCTGCGTCCGCTAAGTTCTTGTAATTTAGATTGTAGTTTAGTTATCGTACCGTCAAGTTCGTGTTCTATAAATTGTACCCAACCTTTGAGCCATCAAATTCATGTACTTTATGTTGTAGTTTAGGATTTGTTCGTCAAGTTCATGTACTTTATATTGTAGTTTAGTTTTTGTTCGTGAAGTTCATGTACTCTGGATTGTACATAAAGCCTGGTTTTGGTATCCTCATAGTTCATCTATTTTAAATTTCCCGCGAGTGTTTGGACTATCAAGTTCTTGTATTTTTAATTGCCCGTCCGCCAGTGTTTGGACTATCAGGTTTTGTATTTTTTATTACCCGCCCGCCAGTGTTTGGACTATCAGGTTCTTGTATTTTTAATTGCCCGCCCGCCAGTGTTTGGACTATCAAGTTCTTGTATTTTTTTATTGCCCGCCCGCCAGTGTTTGGACTATCAAGTTCTTGTATTTTTAATTACCCGCCCGCCAGTGTTTGGACTATCAAGTTCTTGTATTTTTAATTACCCGCCCGCCAGTGTTTGAACTATCAAGTTCTTGTATTTTTAATTGCCCGTCCGCCAGTGTTTGGACTATCAAGTTCTTGTATTTTTATTGCCCGCCCGCCAGTGTTTGAACTATCAAGTTCTTGTATTTTTAATTGCCCGCCCGCCAGTGTTTGAACTATCAAGTTCTTGTATTTTTAATGCCCGCCCGCCAGTGTTTGGACTATCAAGTTCTTGTATTTTAATTGCCCGCCCGCCAGTGTTTGGACTATCAAGTTCTTGTATTTTTAATTGCCCGCCCGCCAGTGTTTGGACTATCAAGTTCTTGTATTTTTAATTGCCCGCCCGCCAGTGTTTGGACTATCAAGTTCTTGTATTTTTAATTGCCCGCCCGCCAGTGTTTGAACTATCAGTTCTTGTATTTTTAATTGCCCGCCCGCCAGTGTTTGAACTATCAAGTCTTGTATTTTTAATTGCCCGCCCGCCAGTGTTTGAACTATCAAGTTCTTGTATTTTTAATTGCCCGCCCGCCAGTGTTTGAACTATCAAGTTCTTGTATTTTTATTGCCCGCCCGCCAGTGTTTGAACTATCAAGTTCTTGTATTTTTAATTGCCCGCCCGCCAGTGTTTGAACTATCAAGTTCTTGTATTTTAATTGCCCGCCGCCCAGTGTTTGGACTATCAAGTTCTTGTATTTTTAATTGCCCGCCCGCCAGTGTTTGGACTATCAAGTTCTTGTATTTTTAATTACCGCCCGCAGTGTTTGGACTATCAAGTTCTTGTATTTTTAATTGCCCGCCCGCCAGTGTTTGAACTATCAAGTTCTTGTATTTTTAATTGCCCGCCCGCCAGTGTTTGAACTATCAAGTTCTTGTATTTTTAATTGCCCGCCCGCAGTGTTTGAACTATCAAGTTCTTGTATTTTAATTGCCCGCCCGCCAGTGTTTGGACTATCAAGTTCTTGTATTTTTAATTGCCCGCCCGCCAGTGTTTGGACTATCAAGTTCTTGTATTTTTAATTGCCCGCCCGCCAGTGTTTGGACTATCAAGTTCTTGTATTTTTAATTGCCCGCCCGCCAGTGTTTGAACTATCAAGTTCTTGTATTTTTAATTGCCCGCCCGCCAGTGTTTGAACTATCAAGTTCTTGTATTTTAATTGCCCGCCCGCCAGTGTTTGAACTATCAAGTTCTTGTATTTTTATTGCCCGCCCGCCAGTGTTTGAACTATCAAGTTCTTGTATTTTTAATTGCCCGCCCGCCAGTGTTTGAACTATCAAGTTCTTGTATTTTTAATTGCCCGCCCGCCAGTGTTTGAACTATCAAGTTCTTGTATTTTTAATTGCCCCCCGCCAGTGTTTGAACTATCAAGTTCTTGTATTTTTAATTGCCCGCCCGCCAGTGTTTGAACTATCAAGTTCTTGTATTTTTAATTGCCCGCCCGCAGTGTTTGAACTATCAAGTTCTTGTATTTTTAATTGCCCGCCCGCCAGTGTTTTGGACAATCAAGTTCTTGTATTTTTAATTGCCCGCCCGCCAGTGTTTGGACTATCAAGTTCTTGTATTTTTAATTGCCCGCCCGCCAGTGTTTGGACTATCAAGTTCTTGTATTTTTAATTGCCCGCCCGCCAGTGTTTGGACTATCAAGTTCTTGTATTTTTTAATTGCCCGCCCGCCAGTGTTTGAACTATCAAGTTCTTGTATTTTTAATTGCCCGCCCGCCAGTGTTTGAACTATCAAGTTCTTGTATTTTAATTGCCCGCCCGCCAGTGTTTGAACTATCAAGTTCTTGTATTTTAATTGCCCGCCCGCCAGTGTTTGAACTATCAAGTTCTTGTATTTTTAATTGCCCGCCCGCCAGTGTTTGAACTATCAAGTTCTTGTATTTTTATTGCCCGCCCGCCAGTGTTTGAACTATCAAGTTCTTGTATTTTTAATTGCCCGCCCGCCAGTGTTTGAAGTATCAAGTTCTTGTATTTTAATTGCCCGCCCGCCAGTGTTTGAAGTATCAAGTTCTTGTATTTTTAATTGCCCGCCCGCCAGTGTTTGAACTATCAAGTTCTTGTATTTTAATTGCCCGCCCGCCAGTGTTTGAACTATCAAGTTCTTGTATTTTTAATTGCCCGCCCGCCAGTGTTTGAACTATCAAGTTCTTGTATTTTTAATTGCCCGCCCGCGTGTTTGAACTATCAAGTTCTTGTATTTTTTAATTGCCCGCCCGCCAGTGTTTTGACTATCAAGTTCTTGTATTTTTAATTACCCGCCCGACAGTGTTTGAACTATCAAGTTCTTGTATTTTTAATTGCCCGCCCGCCAGTGTTTGGACTATCAGTTCTTGTATTTTTAATTGCCCGCCCGCCAGTGTTTGAACTATCAAGTTCTTGTATTTTTAATTGCCCGCCCGCCAGTGTTTTGGACTATCAAGTTCTTGTATTTTTAATTGCCCGCCCGCCAGTGTTTGGACTATCAAGTTCTTGTATTTTTAATTGCCCGCCCGCCAGTGTTTGGACTATCAAGTTCTTATATTTTTATTTGCCCGCCCGCCAGTGTTTGGACTATCAAGTTCTTGTATTTTTAATTGCCCGCCCGCCAGTGTTTGGACTATCAAGTTCTTGTATTTTTAATTGCCCGCCGCCAGTGTTTGGACTATCAAGTTCTTGTATTTTTAATTGCCCGCCCGCCAGTGTTTGAACTATCAAGTTCTTGTATTTTTAATTGCCGCCCCGCCAGTGTTTGAACTATCAGTTCTTGTATTTTTAATTGCCCGCCCGCCAGTGTTTGGAACTATCAAGTTCTTGTATTTTTAATTGCCCGCCCGCCAGTGTTTGGACTATCAAGTTCTTGTATTTTTAATTGCCCGCCCGACAGTGTTTGAACTATCAAGTTCTTGTATTTTTATTGCCCGCCCGCCAGTGTTTGGACTATCAAGTTCTTGTATTTTTAATTGCCCGCCCGCCAGTGTTTGAACTATCAAGTTCTTGTATTTTTAATTGCCCGTCCGCCAGTGTTTGGACTATCAAGTTCTTGTAGTGACAATGTTATCAGCAATTTAAATTTTTCGCTTCTAGGAGTTTGAGACCTCATCTGCTGGATCCTTTTCAAACCTAGACAGTAGAAAGTACAGATTTTTGTTCTTTCAAAAAACATGTACAGAAAATTAGAAACAACTTTCATCAGGTGCCATGTCTGCTGGCGTGGGTGATCATTTCTCTCCATAATTGTCTGGTGAAGTGTTCTAACCAAACGGTCATATCTATCCAGCATCTTTTCTAATTCAATCTTCTCTTCTCTCATTCTCCAGCCCTCAAGCTATTTTTTAAGCTATTTTCTTTTCATTTTATTGCACAAAATAAAATAATAATTGCCACCTCCAGATAATGCCAATAATTTTATTTTTGTGTGTGCATTTTTTTCTTTTAGAACGCCTTCGTTACTCTCTTTGGCTGTCAACTGTCTCCTCAATATTCTTCTGCAAAACTACATTTATTGAGAAAGAAATAATTGTCTTGTTTCTTGTTCTATAATAATACGTGTCACTAACATATTAACATTAGATAAAGTATAATACAAATAAGATATCAATGTTTAGTATTAAACATGGTATTTATCAGTCACGTCTATAAACAAGAAGATATTGTTCATTACAAAGAAAACAACAAAACACTAATAAGGCCAACACTGGTAAGAAAATGTTGCTTGAGAATAAAATTAAAACAAAACAAATTGTGTCTTTCTTTAGATGTTCCATGAATGATGTTACTTGACTTTCTCCACTTGTAATTGGACGGGGATTCTGGGTACAAGAATGCCAGAGTAGTCTTCAATGTCCAGCACATCCGGTTTTGCGCCTACAATTTTTACACTTCTCAGAATGTGGACCAAAGCGACTTTCATCTCCATCATAGCTAATCTCATTCCGATACAAGAGCGAGGGCCGTAACCGAACGGCAGAAACGTGAAGGGTTCATTTCTTGTTTGTTTTCAAACAAAAACCGCTCTGGTTTAAATGTGTCTGGATCTGGATAGAACTCTGGGTCTCGACCAATGTTGAGCACAGGGATAATAACTGCCGAGTTTGCTGGAATATTCACGCCATTCAGGTCCCAGCTGTGCTCTGCGAGTCTGGACAGAATGTGCACTGGAGGATACATCCTCAAAGTTTCGTTAATTGCTGCTTCCATATACTTGAGATTCTGGCATTTATCGTAGTCTGGTTCTGCACTTTCCCCGAGAACTTGAAGAATCTCCTTCACGATTTTAGCCTGAACTTTCTGGTTTTTAGCCAACTCGTAACTCAAGAACTGAAGAATATTTGCCGTCGTCTCATACCCAGCAATTACGAAAATAATTCCCTGCGCAACTATCTCATCAGTTGTCAATTTCTTTTCACCGACAAACTCATCACTAGGATCAGCCTCTGCCTCGATAAGTAATTGTAAAAAGTCCATATGTTTCGGAGCATCTCGTTGATACTTTCGTTCTTGTATAAGCGTATTTATGTTTCTTTCAAAGAATTGTACGTAGCAATTTTCAAAGAAACCAATTCCCAGCAATTTAAAAAGTTTTCCGAAAATTGGGAATGCTCCTATTAAAGAAAGCTTAATCTGTAGGGACTTTGTGAAAGTCAACATTTTCTTAGCGTTGTCAAAAAAGGGCTCCTCGAAGTTTTTCTGAGCATTTGTGTCTAGTCCAAAGGCAGTTCCACAAATAACGTCCATCGTGAAAGCTCCAAATATTTTCTTGGCCTCCACTAATGTTCCACTTGTCGCGCACTGTTTTAGGTTGTCTCTTAGTCTCTCTGCTGTCAGGTTCATGTAATGAGTCAGTAGCTTCAGTTTCCCACTACTAAAAGTTGGAGACATAATACGTCGGATTCTTTTCCAGTCTGCGCCATCTTCAAAGAAGACACCTTTCTTAACAATCCGCTGCTGAAAATTGCCTTGACCAACCAAAAACCTGTCCGCGAAATTGTTGAAGTCTTTGACCATCACCCGTTTGAGAACCTCTGAGTCAGTGATCACCAAAGAAGGCATCCGGAAAAAATATATTCCAAATATTCGCCCGTACTTGTTTTGCCATTGGTTTACAGCGGTACGGAACCCGATACGGTCGTTGAACATGGCAGGAATGTTACCAAGAAAAGGGTACGGTGCAGGACCGTCGATGCCCAGCTCCTTCCAGATGTTAAATGGTTGGGTGCCATATCTGTGGAGATAATGATAATTTGAGCTGAGATATAAGTCACAAAAAGGTAACAAATGAAAAAAAACAGGAGGTTTATAATGATTGTCCCATAACACGACACGTGGCCGGGCATGTGAGATTGTTTAATTCGTAAAGTGGTTTGAAGGTGGAGATAGGAAAAAATATCGTGCGGTGCTGCAAACAAAGCAGAGACAACTTGAAAGAGTTAACGTGAAAATAGTTTTGGGCAGCTAAACATTTTCTTCTCTTTCCCATTTAGTTTCGCGACCCAATGTTATTTTACTTCTATTTTGTCTAGTTTTAAAGTGAAGGGATCAAACGAGTCTTAAATTGACAGAACTCAGCTGCAGTATCTGTAAGTGATTGGGGCTTGTGAAATAGTTAAATCCCACAGTAATCAGCTACTTTAAAAATAATGTGTTGGTATTCTCCGTTGTAGTTATGTTTGCTTCTGACGAGAGGATGGACTGTGAGCTTTGTCGATATTTCAAAACAATATTATTTATTCCTAATCTGTCGATGTGTTTAACCTGTCATCGATAGGCCAACACGTGCTCGCGATTCGACAGGCAGACATCTATTTTGACAACAATGGCGTCTATCGGGAATGTCCATCCTGAATGTACAAAATCTGTGACGGTAGATACGGCGGAAGAATCAGAAATGATCAACGGCTCAAAAAGAGAAAACAACAAATGTGTGTAGTATACTATAGGCGTATAGACAAATATGGCTGACGACCATTAAAGAGATTGGAGCCTCGTCCCGTACTATTTCAAAGTAAGCCATAGAGAGAAATTCTAAATGACGTCAGAAGAAAGATCTACGAGTATGTTCATGGAATATTATAATTCTTTACTAAGGGCAATTTGAAAATCTTATTTTAGAAGCAGAACGATTAAAAATAGATATTTTAGGCATATCAGAGACAAGATTCAAAGAATGTTAGTACAAAGAGGACGAAAAATATACATTTATATATTCAGGCAAAACAACAGAACATCAAAGATGTGTAAGAATACTAATAAAAAGAGAGCTACAAAAATATATAAGTACCCACTGGACATACAATGATAGGATTATACAATACTAAATAAAACAAAACCATTAAACATAGCAATAATACAGACATACGCACCTACTCAAGACTATGCAGATTAACAAATAGAGGCATGAAGATCTAAATAAAGTTATGAAGCAAGTGAAATCTTCAGACATCTTGAGTGTATTGGGTGATATGAATGCTAAAGTAGGAAAAGGTAGATATAAGGCCATTTTAGGAAATCATGGTTTTGAAAAAAATAAATGAAAGAGGAGAAAGATTACTACAATTTTGTGAGGAAAACAAGCTGATAATATGTAGTACCTACTTTGAGCAAAGAAAAAAAAGGAAACTATACACATGGAAAAGCCCTGAAGATAAGAAGAGGAATCAAATAGATTACATAATGATAAAAAGATAAGTTCCGTAACAGCGTCAAGAAAGTCAAAACCTATCCAGGAGCAGATATTAATTCAGATCACAATCATGTAACGATTAAATTGAAAATCAAACTGAAGAGAAATAAACAAACGACTAATTCACCAAACATACCACTAGACATAACAGCTTAAATAAAAAAGATGTTAAAGAGATTTATATAATACAAGTAAAGAAGAACAGATAGAGCAGTACAGAAGAGAAATAAGTATGAAAAAGTTACAACCAAATGGCAATCCAAAAAGAAATGCATACAAGAAACTTGCGACATATAACCCAAAAAGGAAAATAGCAGAAAACAAAAATGGATATCTGATACCATCTTGGAAAAAATGGAAGAAAGAAAACAAGCGCAGAACAATACCCAATACAGCAAATATAAAATGAAATACTCGAAATTTGCAAAAAGGCAAAAGCGGACTGGACTAAAGATGTATAGAAACTGAATCTATGGGTAATAAACAATATGTCTTCTTCTGCCATCATGACTCATTCAGACTAGGACTCCAGAGCCTCTTACGAAGGTAGTTGTCTGTTTCAGTGATTTGATTGTCCTGTAGAGAACAGACAAGAAAATCACTGGAGTCTGTAGAAATGTGGTTTTACAGAAGAATGTTGAGAATACCATGGACAGCTAACAAGAGTAATGAAAACGTTCTGAAAGAGGCCAAAGCAAAAAGAGAGCTAATTCCCAATATTAGGAAGAAACAATCATCATTTTTTGGCCATGTAATGAGAAGAGAACAACTGGAATATATTGTAACAACTGGGAAAATTGAGGGTCGAAGAGATAAAAGGAAACAAAGAGAAAAAATACCAGACAACTTAAGAGAATGGCTTGGCAGAAGTTCACACAAGAAACGATAAATAACTGTCAAAATCGAAAGTTGTGTAGAGACATGGTCACCCACGCCAGCAGGCCCGGTACTTGATGATGATGATGTTGAGTTTCTCTTCCAGGGAGGTGGGTGTGAGCCACATTGTCCTTCTCAGGTCTGTGTACTGGGACAACCTTGTAGAACGTGTTTTGTTGTCATGTTATCCAGGGCACAATGGCATTGGCTGGTAATTCCTATTTTGAGTTTGGTGAACATGTGATTTCTCATTCTGTTGTGGCTAGTGCATAGGCGAAGTATAATGACTTGATCCCTCCTTGATAGTTGGAGGTATCCATCCCTCTCGTTATGCTTTAAGTGTTCTTGTTTAAATTTTTCATGATATTGGCCTTTAATGCTCAAGTTTGCTTCATCGTACCTGACCAGATGGTTCACTTGTGGTCATCTCCCTCCCTCCTTAGCCATTTTGTCTGCACATTCGTTTCCTTGTATAGTACAGTGTGATGGTATCCACTGGATGACCATTCTCTGGAAGTTATTGCACAGTTGGTCTAGGGTTGTTCTCAAGTCATCTAGCTCACTGTTCCTGTGGTTTTTTTTAGAGCTGTTAGGACTGACAGTGCATCAGTCAGTATCACCAAATTCTTGTGCATGTTATTTTTGTGATGAATAGCCAGTTGTGCGGCATCTTTGAGAACTTCAGTTTTTGCTTTATAGTTGTTGAAATTGTCCCAGTAGCTATTGACTTGGGGATCTCTTCCTGGTTATTCAGCCTCAAGAACACACCTCCTCCTCCATTCTGGTGGCGTATAGAGCAGAGCCATCCGTGTATATGTGTGACCAGGAGTCCTGTGCGTAGTTGTCGTCTATGTGTTTTTCTCCTATGTACTATCTCTCTGTGTCTATGTGGATATCATAATTTAGTTCACAATGTCCTTCTGTCTCCATTGTAAGTAGTAAAGATCCCCGTCACGCCAAGTGGCGTATAGGGAATATGGTGTTAGTGACCATAATTTTTACAGACCTTCAGCACATGATTTTTGGGGTAATGTGGTCGGTATTACGCCCGTGCCGCTTCACTTTCCCAGAAAAAAATCCGGTACCCATTTAAGGCTGGGTGAACCCGGAAGCCGTCGGTTGGGATCGAAACCTACCTCTTGTCCTTTGTAGTCCAGTTCACTAACCACTGAGCTATCGCGGCTCCCCTGTCTCCATTGTGCTCCGGTCATATTTTCTCTGGTCTCTCATTCTTCGCTTTGCCTATTTGGGGTATCAGGTTTACCTTCTTTCAAGCCAGCAGAACACAATATGCTCTGACTGAATCCATTTTTTTTTTAAACGGATTTTTATCACCGATATCTTACCCTCGATATTTATCCCTGGTAATTTATCCTCGATATTTTATACCTGGTATTTTATACGCGATATTTTATACCCGGGATTTTATCCTCGATATTTTATCCCCGGTAATTTATCCTCGATATTTTATCCTCGGTTATTTATCCTCGATATTTTATCCGCTGTAATTTATCCTCGATATTTTATACCTGGTATTTCATCGTCGATATTTTCTACCCTGTATTTGACTGACAGGATGGGGACACAGGCGCCCAGCAACACATGGACTAAGCGTCTCAGTTTATTGCTTGCGTCAGGATTAGCGAAAACAGTTGACCGGATCCTATGTCACCTTCCTGTGGTTTCTTCCGAGACAGTCCTATCAGTTTGGCCAAGCGTGTACGGATCCCTCCCTATTATCTGACCGGAAGCCGTATGCTCAGATATCACTCTCCATACAGGCAGATATTTTCCAACTTCAGAGGTAATTCTCAATTTTTTTTAAATTGTCAACAGTTTCGATGTTCTTTTTGTAAATTTTCTATATCAAATTTTTCCAGACAAAGGCCATATTGGCCTGCTCTTTTCAATCTCCAACTGCCGAGAGTTCTTTAACTCTTTCACTACGGAAGGTTATTATCAATTTAGCGCTAGAGATTTCAGAGACAACAATTTTCAAGTTTTTAAATATTCATCTACACGTTGTTTATGTTTATCTAACCCGTAACATATTATATATGAATTTGTAGATAATTAAAAAGGAATTATATGTCACCAGTTCCAAGACGATACAAGACAGATAAAAAGAATACGGTATGATGACAGTTTACACTAATCAAATTGAGAGTGACGCACGGTGCGGCTAAACGTACGTGACCGAAATCGGCATAGCACATTGAAACGTGCGGAATGAGTTAACTCTCACTAACTATCGAGAGTTCAATGGAGGGTACAGCAACGAAGAAACCACGGATTCGAAGTGAACACCTATCAGTTTGAAAAAAAAGCGTGTGCGGATTGATTGATTGATTGATTGATTGATTGATTATTGATTTAATTATCGATTTATTCATTTTTTGCTGGCGTTCACCAGCAGACTACTAAAGGAATTGATTGTCCCCCCCCCCCACCTCCACGTCCTTAGAGATACGGTAAGAGGACGTAGATGCATTGTGCCTGGCTTGCAGTAGTCTTGTGATATTTGAGTCTTTGGACCCAACACATGCGACTTCAACACATTTTTTAAAACCGGGAATGCCTTCCCTCCTCGATACCTACTCGCTTGGTCAACTAGTATGGCTAGTCTGCTTCTAGGATGATATATAGAGACCACTGATTCGAAGTGAATGATTCCAATCGACTGTGGCTGAATTCGAACACTGATCCACCTTGCACGTCCAACCACCTTGAGCCACCATCAGAAACAGTTCAAATTGAGGGCCCACTATCTTGTCCGTTTAGCAGGTACGGTTGATGAGAAGACGAACAGAATGATCACAGTTGGGATTGAAGTCTGACGTATAGGGAATATGGCG
Organism: Megaustenia siamemsis; assembly: GCA_032433765.1. Taxonomy (NCBI): domain Eukaryota; kingdom Metazoa; phylum Mollusca; class Gastropoda; order Stylommatophora; family Ariophantidae; genus Megaustenia; species Megaustenia siamemsis. The sequence continues at coordinate 55,437,863 of JAVIAB010000091.1, forward strand.
CAGTGAGCTTGTTGTTCCATCTTTGGCATATCATATATGGTTAGGAGATAAGCAGAAATATAAAATATTAAATAATAAGTCGGGCCGCGAGTAGAGCTGCAGAGAAAATATAAAACAGACATAACATTGTAACGAGCAGCAAAGCCAGCATGATGACACAGACTACGAGGTTTCGTAACAAATATTCTAATCAGCAGAGAGATGAGACAAACTACGAGATTTCATAACAAATATTCTAATCAGCAGAGAGATGAGACAAACTACGAGGTTTCGTAACACATATTCTAATCAGCAGAGAGATGAGACAAACTACGAGGTTTCGTAACACATATTCTAATCAGCAGAGAGATGAGACAAACTACGAGGTTTCGTAACACATATTCTAAACTAGCGGAGAGATGAGACAAACTACGAGATTTCATAACAAATATTCTAAACTAGCAGAGAGATGAGACAAACTACGAGGTTTCGTAACAAATATTCTAATCAGCAGAGAGATGAGACAAACTACGAGGTTTCGTAACACATATTCTAATCAGCAGAGAGATGAGACAAACTACGAGGTTTCGTAACACATATTCTAAACTAGCGGAGACATGAGACAAACTACGAGGTTTCGTAACACATATTCTAATCAGCAGAGAGATGAGACAAACTACGAGGTTTCGTAACACATATTCTAATCAGCAGAGAGATGAGACAAACTACGAGGTTTCGTAACACATATTCTAATCAGTAGAGAGATGAGACAAACTACGAGGTTTCGTAACACATATTCTAAACTAGCGGAGAGATGAGACAAACTACGAGGTTTCGTAACACATATTCTAAACTAGCGGAGAGATGAGGCAAACTACGAGGTTTCGTAACACATATTCTAATCAGCAGAGAGATGAGACAAACTACGAGGTTTCGTAACACATATTCTAAACTAGCAGAGAGATGAGACAAACTACGAGGTTTCGTAACACATATTCTAAACTAGCAGAGAGATGAGACAAACCACGAGGTTTCGTAACAAATATTCTAAACTAGTGGAGAGATGAGACAAACCACAAGGTTTCGTAACAATATTCTAAACTAGTGGAGAGATCAGACAAACTACGAGATTTCATAACTCATATTCTAAACTAGTGGAGAGATGAGACAAACTACGAGGTTTCGTAACACATATTCTAAACTAGTGAGAGATGAGACAAACCACAAGGTTTCGTAACAAATATTCTAAACTAGTGGAGAGATCAGACAAACTACGAGATTTCATAACTCATATTCTAAACTAGAAGAGAGATGAGACAAACTACGAGATTTCATAACAAATATTCTAAACTAGCAGAGAGATGAGACAAACTACGAGGTTTCATAACAAATATTCTAAACTAGCGGAGAGATGAGACAAACTACGAGGTTTCGTAACAAATATTCTAAACTAGCGGAGAGATGAGGCAAACTACGAGGTTTCGTAACAAATATTCTAAACTAGCGGAGAGATAAGACAAACTACGAGATTTCATAACACATATTCTAAACTAGCAGAGATATGAGACAAACTACGGGATTTCATAACAAATATTCTAAACTAGCGGAGAGATGAGACAAACTACGAGATTTCGTAACAATATTCTAAACTAGCGGAGAGATGAGACAAACTACGAGATTTCATAACAAATATTCTAAACTAGCAGAGAGATGAGACAAACTACGAGATTTCATAACAAATATTCTAAACTAGCAGAGAGATGAGACAAACTACGAGGTTTCGTAACAAATATTCTAAACTAGCAGAGAGATGAGACAAACTACGAGATTTCATATCACATATTCTAAACTAGCAGAGAGATGAGACAAACTACGAGGTTTCGTAACAAATATTCTAAACTAGCAGAGAGATGAGACAAACTACGAGGTTTTGTAACAAATATTCTAAACTAGCGGAGAGATGAGACAAACTACGAGGTTTCGTAACAAATATTCTAAACTAACAAGAAATGTTGCAAACTACGAGATTTCGTAACAAATATTCTAAATTAGCAGAGAGATGAGGCAAACTACGAGGTTTCGTAACACATATTCTAAAGCAACAAGTGTTAATTTTAGAACACTGATTTGAAAAAAAGAAAAGCCAGAGTCTTTGAAATCAGTGTTCTACCTTTGAAATCAGTGTTCTACCCTTTGAAATCAGTGTTCTACCTGTGAAACCAGTGTTCTAACGCTCACATTTGTGTTTTAGAATATTTGTTTTTATCTTATGAAGGCTCTTGCCGAAACGTCGTAGTTTATCTCGTTTCTCCACTAGATTAGCTGCTTTGTTAGCTTAATTGTAAAATATAGTTAAGATATAGGCAAAACGGGTACGAACAGGAGAAATCAATAAAGGATTGTGCTTAGGTCATGAAAATACTAGAACCTAAATGACACCAAAGGTTAAACACGACATATTTAGACGAACGGTGTTAATGAAATAAACCAAGTGCACTAGCACTAACAAGGCTGGCAAGGTTGAAAAAAAGAAGGACAAAGAACGCAATATTAAGAGCCAACATTTAACCAGCTGCGGGCGGCTATGATCTATTTATTATATGGGAGCACTGATCCTGGACGCATTTGGTTCTTCTGTACTGACAACTCTTCATCGCTTGTCAAGAGTTTATAGAGCTCATAACGAACCAGGTAAAACCAGAGTTTAGTATCCAGAAAGGAGCGCAAAGATGCGTACTTGTCCGAGCCACAGCCAGCTATAGAGACGGCCCGCGGGCGGAAAATAAAATCGGAAAACACCCAAACTAGCGTGACGTTCTCAACTTTGCGAGCAGGGGAGATTCTGGGTTGAGAGACGTCAGTTGTCTATAGCTCCTCGTGAAAACGTCACGCTATAATATAATCTTCATTCATCCCAGCGTTGTGCTATAATATAATCTTCATTCATCCCAACGTTGTGCTATAATATAATCTTCATTCATCCCAACGTTGTGCTACAATACAATCTTCATTCATCCCAACGTTGTGCTACAACACAATCTTCATTCATCCCAACGTTGTGCTACAATACAATCTTCAATCATCCCAACGTTGTGCTATAATACAATCTTCATTCATCCCAACGTTGTGCTATAATACAATCTTCATTCATCCCAACGTTGTGCTACAATACAATCTTCATTCATCCCAACGTTGTGCTACAATACAATCTTCATTCATCCCAACGTTGTGCTATAATACAATCTTCATTCATCCCAACGTTGTGCTACAATACAATCTTCAATCATCCCAACGTTGTGCTATAATACAATCTTCATTCATCCCAACGTTGTGCTATAATATAATCTTCATTCATCCCAACGTTGTGCTACAATACAATCTTCATTCATCCCAACGTTGTGCTACAATACAATCTTCATTCATCCCAACGTTGTGCTATAATACAATCTTCATTCATCCCAACGTTGTGCTACAATACAATATTCAATCATCCCAACGTTGTGCTACAATACAGTCTTCAATCATCCCAACGTTGTGCTATAATACAATCTTCAACCATCCCAACGCTGTGCTACAATACAATCTTCAATCATCCCAACGTTGTGCTACAATACAATCTTCATTCATCCCAACGTTGTGCTACAATACAATCTTCATTCATTCCAACGTTGTGCTATAATACAACCTTCATTCATCCCAACTTTGTGCTATAATACAATCTTCATTCACCCCAACGTTGTGCTACAATACAATCTTTAATCATCCCAACGTTGTGCTACAATACAGTCTTCAATCAGCCCAACGTTGTGCTACAATACAGTCTTCAATCATCCAACGTTGTGCTACAATACAATCTTTAATCATCCCAACGTTGTGCTACAATGTAATCTTCATTCATCCCAACGTTGTGCTACAATACAATCTTCATTCATCCCAACGTTGTGCTACAATACAATCTTCATTCATCCCAACGTTGTGCTACAATGCAATCTTCATTCATCCCAACGTTGTGCTATAATACAATCTTCATTCATCCCAACGTTGTGCTACAATACAATCTTCATTCATCCCAACGTTGTGCTACAATACAATCGTCATTCATCCCAACGTTGTGCTACAATACAATCTTCATTCATCCCAACGTTGTGCTACAATACAATCTTCATTCATCCCAACGTTGTGCTACAATACAATCTTCAATCATCCCAACGTTGTGCTACAATACAATCTTCATCCCAACGTTGTGCTACCAATGCCAGTCCTGGGCCCTAGATGCAAGTCACAAAGAAAAATAACCTCTACAGAGATGAAATGTATTAGACGAATCACAGGAAACAGTCTTAGTGATAAGATCAGAAATGAAGAACTGAGAAAAAAGTTAGGAATAGCCCCCGGCGTAGAATATATAAAGAAATAACAGATAACATGGTTTGGCCACGTGACAAGGCAGAAAAATCAAAACACAACACAACGAGCCTTCAATAAACGCTGCGAGAACACCAGAAACAAGGCCGACCGAGAAAAATATTTATGACGGAATATTAGAAACACTAGGAAACGTAGCAGCATCAGTGGTAAACAGAAGAGCAAATGACCGCAAATGTATATCTCACTCGACGATGAAAAGCAAAAGAAGAAGGAAAGAAGATGAAGCAAACGACACGCTAGTTGGGGTGTTTTCCGATTTTATTTTCTGCCGGCGGGACACTTCTATAGTTGGCTGTGGAAGTGCAACGTAGGATGGGGGCGGAAAAAGGGGGGGGGTGGTAAACTTCTATTAGAGGATCACTTTGCACGTTTGAGTGGAATTTACATGTCGATGTGGGCTGTTTCAATATTGCAGGTTAACTGAAGACAGTTCTACACATGGGCGTGGTCTATGACGTGTTTTAACAACACGACAATGCTATTATGAACACTTTTTTTTTCTTACAATTTTGGTAGAAGAAAGGATGAAAGCGTCGAATTGTTCAGTTTGTATTCCAGTTTTTAAAATTAAAATAAAACAGCAATTTCTACTATCTCAATCTTTGGAAACACACTCTAAAGCTCCAACTCAAACAAGAAGGAGACAGATTCATAAAATAAGAGAACACACGGCGAAAAAAAAAAAAAGAAAAAAAAAAAACATTTCTAGAGGCGCTGTAAAATCCATAGTCAACTATGACTGATGGAGGCTACTACTGTCACCTATGACTGATGGAGGCTAGTACTCTCAACTATGACTGATGGAGGCTACTACTGTCAACTATGACTGATGGAGGCTACTACTCTCAACTATGACTGATGGAGGCTACTACTCTCAACTATGACTGATGGAGGCTACTGCTGTCACCTATGACTGATGGAGGCTACTACTCTCAACTATGACTGATGGAGGCTACTACTCTCAACTATGACTGATGGAGGCTACTACTGTCACCTATGACTGATGGAGGCTACTACTGTCAACTATGACTGATGGAGGCTACTACTCTCAACTATGACTGATGGAGGGTACTACTGTCACCTATGACTGATGGAGGCTACTACTCTCAACTATGACTGATGGAGGCTACTACTCTCAACTATGACTGATGGAGGCTACTACTCTCAACTATGACTGATGGAGGCTACTACTCTCACTATGACTGATGGAGGCTACTACTGCCAACTATGACTGATGGAGGCTACTACTGTCACCAATGACTGATGGAGGCTACTACTCTCAACTATGACTGATGGAGGCTACTACTGCCAACTATGACTGATGGAGGCTACTACTCTCACTATGACTGATGGAGGCTACTACTGTCAACTATGACTGATGGAGGCTACTACTGTCGACTATGACTGATGGAGGCTACTACTCTCAACTATGACTGATGGAGGCTACTACTCTCAACTATGACTGATGGAGGCTACTACTCTCAACTATGACTGATGGAGGCTACTACTCTCAACTATGACTGATGGAGGCTACTACTCTCAACTATGACTGATTGGGGCTACTACTGCATATTCTACTGCCGAATTTTCTACTTAATCCTCTGAGCTCCGGCTGGAGCATAGGGCACTCACAAGAGATCTCCACCCAATCCGATCTGGAACAAGCATTGAGCTTTCGCCAGAACCAGCGAGCCTCTTTCATTTCATCATCGGTTCATGTCCAGAATAATCTGCCTCTTCTTATACTGAAAACTTACCAATATATTACTACTAATCGGATGTGCCGTGCCGAAAAGTGCAAGTATTGAGGTTATCTATTTAACTGTGAGGTTTAACACGGGGGATACAAGTTTCTAACTTCAAGTAAACAAACAAATTTAAAACGTAATATCTTGAAACTTCCACAAAGCGTTCAGATACAAAATGATGGGGAACGTACAAATTCTCCCTTCAGGTGCCCAGGATTGATTTTCACGCGAACACCAAAGTTAGAAGAAACACGTTCTCCGGTAGAACAGGCTGGAGATTGAAAAGGGGAGACATCTGGCTTTGACTACAAAATGATATTCTGAGGATACAAAATTAGTTGTTTTTTGTTGTTTTGTCACAGTTTAGGGAAAGAGAGGAATATGATGAGGGGAGGGACGAGCTAAGAGATCCAAGCATGGCAGTGTCAACAAACCACATCTGGTCGAGATCTAACTTCACCTCACAGTTTCACCTCTAGACAACATTTGTGACATAGGGATGACGATGATGATATCAATATGTATTTTCAACAATTGTTATTCCACCAACGCTGAGATATCATTTGTTAAACAAGGGCAAACATTTGTGAACGTACTATAGCAGCTCTCTCATTGTCGTCCACAGTCTCTCTTTCCCTGTATCTTGTCAGTTGTAACCAAGTATTCCAACTTTCGTCTTCTCATGATGTGCTCGAGAAATATTGTTGACATATTCTTGCTTGTACTCTACCATTTCCTAATCTCGCTTCTATCACGCCTTTAACAGGGAGGAATATGGTAATTTGTGCCTATGTCTTTCAATGACCAAAGTTACGTTTATATGAATATGGTCAGCATTACGCCATGCCGTTATGATTTTGTCCTCAAAAACACATTTCTAGAATCCATTTTCTGAAGCTGGGTTGATCCTAAAGCTGTGTCAGTCCGTAAAAAAAAACAAAAAAAACAACAATCGTCACATCTGAGAATTGAACCCACGTCATTCTGCTCACTAACCACACAGCGGCTTTAAGATAATAACGATAACAAGAAATTATAGTCATTGATTTTTAATTATAATAATGTTTTTAATCCTTACCTCTTTACCTCAACCAACTATAATGAATCATAATGTATAATTAATAGTCTAGTCCATGTAATCTGACAATATTATTTAATTATTATACTCACAAATATAACAAGAACGCCAAAGTCAATAGCAGGACGATCCAGACTGGAACACTGGGAACCCAATCTAGAGCACTCATGATTGAGATGTCTTTTAATCAGTTAATCCGTAAATAGATCGCAATCACGTAATCACACGTTTACGATTAGCACTCACCGCACTGCATGTGTTCAAGGCCACAGACCTTACCTACAACCTTAGCTAGTCAACTATTAACTATATATTCTCCACAAATTCATATTAGAAGACGTATGCAGCGTGTACGGTTATATAATTTACTCTAAAGGTTCTGAGCATTAAAACGAGTGGTCGAAATTTGAAAAGCTTTGTTGACGTTCCTGGCATGGATCAGGCATTGCAGTTGGTGCATTTGCACTGCAATAGTGCGGCCTTGACATGGTCGTTACACTCGAAATCGAGGTTTGCTTTTGCTGAAAGATGTGGTCGGCTATCAACAAGAACCATTCTCTTAAATCAAGGGCGTAGTAGACGACCAAGTAACGGAGGGTCTGGTACAGCGATTCTCTTAGGGAGCGTTATCGCCCCACCCCTCTGGGGTGTGATGGAATGGTCCAGTGTGCAGGAGGGGAGAACTTAAACAAAAATAGAAAAAAAATGGTATGGTAAAAGCTTTACGTAATTGATAGACGACACAATTTTGAACGACGTTTCGGCTCAATAGGCCTTCAGTTGGAACAAACAAACAACACACACACAGATATGTAAGTTAATAAAACTAATCTTACATAACCAACTAGTAATATAAAATATATAAACCAGAGTAAACACGTAGGACAAAATATAAACATAAAGTAGCAGCGGGATTCTACTAGTAAGGGGTCAAGGCAAAGAAATGCAAATGAATGCATAAAAATGCTAAACTGCAGTAAAGTTAAATGTAACCTCTGGTGCATTTGGGGAAAAAAGGGGGAGGGGGTGTGTGAATGTAACTAAGTGGAAGGTTGAAGCATAAAGAAAGGGAAGAAGTGAAGATCAGAAAAAGAACACATTTGAAACATGTGTTCTGTGATAATGAAGGATGTAAAAAAAAAAAAAAAAGTAAAGAGCCCCTGTCACGCCGAGTGACGTATAGAGAATATGGTGTTAGTGACCATAAATTTTATAGACTTCCAGCACATGATTTTTGGGTAATGTGGTCGGTATTACGCCCGTGCCACTTTACTTTCCCAGAATAAAATCCGGTACCCATTTAAGGCTGGATGAACCAGAAGCCGTCGGTTGGGATCGAACCCTTCCTCTTGTCCTTTGTAGTCCAGTTCACTAACCACTGAGCTATCGCGGCTCAGTAATTACTTTTTCTTAAATTCAGTAAATCATTATCATCCTACAGTAATCGCAAATTCCAAGAGGAAAGTTGTCTGACCGGCCACCGATATATTTGTTTATCAGATTGTCTTCGGGACCTCTTGTCTGACCGGCCACTGATATATTTGTTTATCAGATTGTCTTCGGGACCTCTTGTCTGACCGGCCACTGATATATTTGTTTATCAGATTGTCTTCGGGACCTCTTGTCTGACCGGCCACCGATATATTTGTTTATCAGATTGTCTTCGGGACCTCTTGTCTGACCGGCCACTGATATATTTGTTTATCAGATTGTCTTCAGGACCTCTTGTCTGACCGGCCACTGATATATTTGTTTACCAGATTGTCTTCAGGACCTCTTGTCTGACCGGCCACTGATATATTTGTTTATCAGATTGTCTTCAGGACCTCTTGTCTGACCGGCCACTGATATATTTGTTTATCAGATTGTCTTCAGGACCTCTTGTCTGACCGGCCACCGATATATTTGTTTATCAGATTGTCTTCAGCACCTCTTGTCTGACCGGCCACCGACCACCGATATATTTGTTTATCAGATTGTCTTCAGGACCTCTTGTCTGACCGGCCACCGATATATTTGTTTATCAGATTGTCTTCGGGACCTCTTGTCTGACCGGCCACCGATATATTTGTTTATCAGATTGTCTTCGGGACCTCTTGTCTGACCGGCCACCGATATATTTGTTTATCAGATTGTCTTCGGGACCTCTTGTCTGACCGGCCACCGATATATTTGTTTATCAGATTGTCTTCAGGACCTCTTGTCTGACCGGCCACCGATATATTTGTTTATCAGATTGTCTTCAGGACCTCTTGTCTGACCGGCCACCGATATATTTGTTATCAGATTGTCTTCAGGACCTCTTGTCTGACCGGCCACCGATATATTTGTTTATCAGATTGTCTTCAGGACCTCTTGTCTGACCGGCCACCGATATATTTGTTTATCAGATTGTCTTCAGGACCTCTTGTCTGACCGGCCACCGATATATTTGTTTACCAGATTGTCTTCAGGATCTCTTGTCTGACCGGCCACCGATATATTTGTTTATCAGATTGTCTTCAGGACCTCTTGTCTGACCGGCCACCGATATATTTGTATACCAGATTGTCTTCAGGACCTCTTGTCTGACCGGCCACCGATATATTTGTTTACCAGATTGTCTTCAGGACCTCTTGTCTGACCAGCCACCGATATATTTGTTTACCAGATTGTCTTCAGGACCTCTTGTCTGACCGGCCACCGATATATTTGTTTATCAGATTGTCTTCAGGACCTCTTGTCTGACCAGCCACCGATATATTTGTTTACCAGATTGTCTTCAGGACCTCTTGTCTGACCGGCCACCGATATATTTGTTTACCAGATTGTCTTCAGGACCTCTTGTCTGACCAGCCACCGATATATTTGTTTACCAGATTGTCTTCAGGACCTCTTGTCTGACCGGCCACCGATATATTTGTTTATCAGATTGTCTTCAGGACCTCTTAATTAAATATATTATATCCTCACACGTTGCATACATAGTCTAATGTAATCGAATGCAGACCTACCTCGTTGCCTTCAGGTCTGGTAAAAATGTGTTGTTGTCCATTCTGATAGGAGAACGTGTAGCGACCATTCTGATAGGAGAACGTGTAGCGACCATTCTGATAGGAGAACGTGTAGCGACCATTCTGATAGGAGAACGTGTAGCGACCATTCTGATAGGAGAACGTGTAGCGACCATTCTGATAGGAGAACGTGTAGCGACCATTCTGATAGGAGAACGTGTAGCGACCATTCTGATAATATTAATAAACTTAAGCCAGACAATGTTTACTTTCTAGGGAATTTTCAGCCAAAACTACTGGCAATCTGAGGTTTTTGCCACGCGCCATATTAAATTAACAAGCTGGTGTTGTCGACTGATATACGATACCTTAGTATAAAAAGGCAACGTGTATGAAATCTATTTTATGTTGTTTCTGGGTTGTATGACAAGCGGTTGAATGCAATTAGCATACATCTATAATTAATAACTCATACTGGACACCTTCGATCTTTACCGATCATATACAAAACGAATTGTATTATTGTTGTTTCAACAACACATAATTTTGTATGCGAGTAATTTTATACATTTTTCTTTAAATGTATTTTATTTATATTATCTAAAGAATCATCCGTGTTAAATGGTAAATATGGTTCGTCTTAGAAAACAAAATGTTTAGATAAGACAAAGTAAAATAATATTATTTAGTAATTTTTAATTGCACGTTGATAATTTTAAAATTCCTGACAATGATGAATAATTCAATCGCGTGCTGCTTCATACGGAAGTTCGTTGGCTGCTTCATACGGCTTTTTTTTTCAAGTAAAAGCGTAGAAGACTGCCTAATATTTCACGAAGAAATGATTGAAGTAACAACAAATATATCTATTGATCTTTCCAAGCGTAGCCAACCAATATGGCTTAGATCTAGATACTCATTCTCTAAATTTTCTTTCTTACAGTCTCAATCCTTGTCAAGATCTTTTATCAAATCTCGCTATTTGTATCTGTTCTGTGCAAGCATCCTCATTGAAGGAGCCGATTCCTGCTGTTTTGCCTCTCTGATCAAGGTTCTTCTCAGTGTCGCTTGGAGTCGACCTCTTTCTCTCCTACCAGTTGTTTTCAACATGAGGGCTTGATTTGTCATTCGGTTATTGTTTCCTCTCATCACGTGTCCAACATATGTCCAACGTCTTTTCTTGATTACTGAGGATATTAGTAACAACAAATACGGAATTTAACTTTAAAGACAGTTACCAACAGTCCAGGTTACAAAAGCAGACACTAAAACTATATCCTGGATTATGGACAATAGTTCACAAGTTGTTGGTTGCACTTCCTTCATCATATTTAGAGGAACGGGAATTCAGTGATGTCACAAATCTGTTAACTAAAATAGAACCAGTGATGGAAAATGTACAACTGAAATAAACTAAAGAATCGGAATGGCAAAAAGTAATTTTAATGTCATGAAGAACATACTAACATCAAAACAAATAACACCAGGGCTAAAACTAAGAATAGCAAAATGTTACATCTTCTCAATATTCCTATATGGTGCAGAAACATGGACATTAGACAAGAAAACAGAACAGAGAATTGAAGCTTTTGAAATGTGGATTTATAGAAGACTTGGTAGAATTGGGTGGAAGGAAAAGAAAACAAGCGATGAAGTCTTAAAACAACTAAAATGAAAAGAGAACACCTAAGCACAATTCAACCAAGACAAATGCGATTTTTGGACCATCTTAAAAGACACAACAGCCTACTAAAAGTAATCTTGGAGGGGAAAAAACAAGGTAAAAGAGGCAGAGGCAGACCAAGACTAACATGGACAAGTAACATCAAAAGATGGACAAATCATCCTATGACAACCTGCACCATCAAAGCAAGAGACAGAGCAGAATGGCGCTCCATGGTAGCCAACCTTCGCTGCGTAGACGGCACTCGATGATGATGATGAAAAATAGAAATCGACTACAAATAGTGAATGTATGTATATAGTTGGTGGTTGCTGCTGACTAGAGTCGAACTTAAACAATTATGATAGTGAGTTTGCCCTTCTCATTACGACTTTTAAACAATTGTGATAGTAAATTTACCCTTCTCATTACGACTTTTAAACAATTGTGATAGCAGTTTACCCTTCTCATTACGACTTTTAAACAATTGTGATAGTAAGTTTACCCTTCTCATTACGACTTTTAAACAATTGTGATAGTAAATTTACCCTTCTCATTACGACTTTTAAACAATTGGTAATGTTATCTACAATTATATACTACAAATATATTTGTTGTGTGCAGTGCGAATGTTACTGTTGCTGAATCTAATAAATATATATTTTTTTAAAATTTCAATCACCAATGTGTTTGTGTATGTGTGTTTTTTTTTTTTTTAAACAGCAATACAATGCTACATGAGTCCAGAGATTAGTGATGAACAGTGTGTTTTTGTTGGAGGTAAAGGTACGAACAATGCCATGTACATCATGTGATCTTTTGTAGAAGGAGCCATAGAGGTGAAAACAGGTCTATACCTATGTTTCATGGATTATACCAAAGCTTTTGCCAAAGTAAAGCACCAAGAAATAATCACAATTTTATAAGGCATAAACGTAAACAGCAAAGATCTAAGAATAATAAAGAACATGTACTGGCAACAACAGCGACCATAAGAACTGGAAGTCAATTGGGAATGTTTCAAAAAATAAAGCAGGGTGTTTTATCTATACAAATTAAATAAATTTGGTGACAAGGTTGTTTGCTTGTAAAAAAATTTATTTAGTATGTATAGTGAGATTATTGTAAACTTCATAAGGGAGGGGTATGCCTGGAATAACAATTGAAGGTCATAATATAAATAATCTAAGGTATGCTGATGATACAGTCTAAATCGCAAAGAGTGAAAATGAGTTACAAGAAATGTTAAACAATATAGTGAAGGGAAAGAAAAAATGAAGGTCTCAGCTTTAATAGCAAAAGACAGAAGTAATGGTAAGTAGTAGCTGTGGCTGTGAATCCTCCCTAAAAGTGCACGCACATGCACCGAAAGACAATAGATTTGGCACCGAAACCGCACGAAACATGCACCAAACCCGTGCAAAAGTCCGATAATCGGCTTATTATTTCGGTGGTCGTGATCGGTAATTGGCTTATCTCGTGGTGTGCGTTGATGCGTGACGGTGATCGGCGCGTCGTGGTGTGCGTTGGTGCGTGGCGGTGATCGGTGCGTCGCCAGCTCGCCGGTTATCGGACAGAGGTTCTAAAATCGGGCGACAGCGGTTCTAAAAGGGGGATGGCGGTATCTCGCGGGTCGGATGGCGGGTCGTCGCGTGGCGTGCGGGTGGGGAAAGGTGCCTTTATTAGTATCATCATGTGTGGGTATTAGGCAACAGGAGGCGACATGTAAAAAAAAAATGCTGACAAGCAATTATTAGTATCGTTAGCGTCATGTACCAGATTATAGCGATTTTTTTTCTCTCTTCTCTCTCTCTCTCTCTCTATTGCATATCCAAGCTAACTCAAGTCAAATAAAAATCATCATCATGTGCCTCAACACTATCCCTTCATGGCCTATCATCATCATGTGCCTCAACACTATCAGCATGTGCCTCAACACTATCATCATGTGCCACCCTCAACACTACCAGCATGTGCCTCAACACTTTCATCATGTGCCACCCTCATCATCACCCTTCATATCATCATCATCATGTGCCTCAACATCACCCTTCATGGCCTATCATCAAGCCACACAAAGTATCAACCATCTCTCTCTCTCTCTCTCTCTCTCTCTCGCTCTCTCACACACATTCATGGTAAACCAAAACAAAATTCGTTCTATATTTCACAACTTTATTAATACAACAAATATACGACACACATATATTACTGTCCGGTTGTTGATAATTTTAAGCGTCTGGACGGGCCACTCGAAGCCGAAGTATCCACGGGGCGAGCAAACGATAAATGATACGGTCGTTTACGTGCTGTCTCGATGAAAAAGGCATGAGAATTCTGTTAAGTTTTGCGCCACGACACTTAAGAAGTATATAATAAACACAATATAGACCGCACGTGTTGCTAAACAAATCTTGCAACACCCCCGGGTTGTAGACGAATGGAACGTGTGAGTTTTGCTCTATAAAGTTTAAAATATCCACGTGTCTGGGAGGCAAACCGTAGGAATCGAAATACTCACATTCGCCGAGTCCGTTGTAAAATAGGGCCACCCAATGCTCTCCGGGTTCGTGGGCAGGGTCGGTGTTTATGACAAAGGCATCGGTCGCCGTTGGGTCGATGCTCGGCGGTAAGTGGTTTCGTGGAATGACACTAACAAGGGAACAACGTCGTACGAAAATATCCGACATCAAAAGGTTGTAAATCTCCCTCGTGTTCATATTCTTCTCCTTCTTTCTCTCTCAAACGGCGAAGTCTGTTAGAATCTGCCTTGTCTTGGACACCTCGAGCACCGAGTCCAACTCGGCGTAGACGATAACTTGTAGGGGAGTAGTGGTGGGAGCGGCAAACTTGAGTTCTATCGACAAGGGTCCGCTTGTGGCTAGCTCAAAATGGGAGCCGTCCAGTAGGCTGGACGAGAGGTCAAAACCAAATAGGCAGTATCCGTCCTTGAATTCTCTATAATCAACGTTATTCCCAGCGTCTTTACCAATCAGACCCATGGCCAGATTTGTGCCGAAGAAAGCTCTCGCGTATTGATTTCGTTCAAAGTCCATAGTTAGAGGCTTTCCCGAGATACATTTCCCGTCGACCGTCAGGTTCATATAAATCAGACCAAAGTGTTGAAAATTAAACGGGTTAGCTGTGTAAACACCATTAAAAGCACTGGCCGTAATCAGACCTATCACTATACGGGTCGGTGTTTGAGACAAAAATAAATTGTCTTGACTGTGGGAGAACATCCCACTAGCGATGGAAAATGTCTTGATGGTAACCCTCTTGATCGGTACCGCGCATTCCCGCTTAAGAGAGCCTTTTCGTGGGCCAGAGAAATTGCGGGGTTTAGCTTAGCTTTCCTTACCACGAGCGCGGCGTAGGTGATAACACTCTTATAACCCACAGAGCTATCGTGAGCCGCGAGGCTGAACACATCCTTCGAGGGCGTGAGTTTTATCTTTACATCGACTCTGTTTAACATGTAACGATCCTGCACAAAGACATCAGAGTGCAAACGACCCATCATTTCAACCTCTTTACTACCCGAAGTCAAATCGCGCCGTGTTTTAAAACCCTCATTTTCTTTCAAATCGTCATGGTGGCCAGCTGTGTCTTTGTAGAACAGAGCGGCCGTCAAGTATCCCGTTTTTTGCATCCTCTCCGTAATTTAGCGTGGCCTCAAACACCGCTCTAAAAGGATAGGTATTCTCCGACGGTGTAACCAACGTGTCGTTTAGCGATACGTCGACTTGTGAAAATAGACTGTGAAGATAATTGTTGACCGGTCCTACCTCAGCATCGACTTGTACACTATCACCATTCGGGAGGGTGATCTTGACCCGCAGATGTAAAAACGTGTTGAAAAGATCTAGATACTCCTCGCTGTTTCCAGAAATGAAAAATTCTATCGGTGCGCTATGCGACAAAGCTGCGATCGGACGAATTTCAATAAACTGGCTAGAGTCTAGAGATGTCTGTGTGGGTGGAACGCTAAATAAATCCAAAACAGAGTGAAGACATTCGCACGATTTGGGGTGAATGAGGGACATTATTAGTCGAAAATATCCTTTGCCACCCTCGTCTTCGTCTTCTTCCCTCTGTTGTGCACCGAATGAAGGGGGAGCCGTCCAGCTGTCGGTTTTATCCTCTTCGTAACGGGTTCTCCTGGTGGAGGTAGCTTCATAACTCGCTTTCTGCTGTGACGTAAACCACTTCCTGATTGGTTGTTATCACGCAGGTGGTCTACGGCCCCGTGTAGCAACCGCTGACCGGCCTCCTTAGCTCGTTCTTTGAAAGCTTCACCGACATTTTTCCCGGCCAATGCGTCCTGTGCGACCTGCAGACCGGTCCCCAAGCCTTCTCTGAGCAAGGCCTTACCGCCGGTTTTTAACCAGGGTAAAATAGCCCTCCCGATTCCACCAAAGAAACTACCGATTCCTCGACCGCTCTGACTTCGACCTCCTATAAACACGGGCATCCCATCGCCCGCCTGACAACAGTAAAAGTCTTCGTATAACTCAACATCTCTATGAAGGGGAGTGTGTTTCACCATTATACCAGCTCGAGATGCTTCTTGACTCGAAAGTGTACCGTTAGCACCGACGTTCTGCTGGTGAATGGAATGGTTTTTCCGTGTTCGTTGGCTAAAAGGATCTCGACGGTATCTAAGGAAAATCGTCTCAGGGGTAGGTAGTGAGGCTTATCGTAGATCTGAAACACCGAGGTGTGATTTCTATTGAGAACAGGCACGCTCCTGAGGAGAGGCACCATCACATCCCCGACCGGTCTGGGGGAAACGAGATCGCAGTAGACGTAGACATTCTTCGCAACACTTTCCAAGTCCATTACACCCACGCTGAAGATATCGGGAGCCGTGTCTGATATTGAGGTCGTGGGGAAGACTAACATGTTTTTCAAAGTGTCGCTTATGGTAACACTGACTCCTTTCTCGTAAAGTTTCAAGATGGCTTTATTCACCTCTTTTGCGAAATGAATCTCATTTTTTTCCCTTTCACTCCCCTGTACGACTCATCCTCCGCTTTTACGATCGACGCGTTCAACGCGCCGATGAACGCATCGGGTTTCGTGTATAACCCAGGCTCCAATGTCACGTTGAAATAAAATCTGGCGTCGCAAATATCGTCGTTATCGAGAGATTCGTAGCGAATCCAGACATCACCCTCTATTACATTGAAATAATTTAGCGGAAACTGTATCTCCACCAGTGCGATCTCATACTGCGTCGAAATGTCAATGGTCTGAGGGAGTTTAACGAAAAAGTGGCCTGGGTTATTATCCTTAAAAAGTTCCATAGATGCATTGCTGGGCAGGATGACATAAAAACTCATTTTATTTACTCGTTTCACCGTCGCCTCTCCAAGTTTGGATTCGGTAGCATGTAACCCAAACAGCTGCTCAGTAGGGCTATCCACAGTTTTCCCTCCTTCGCGTCTGGCTTTTCGGTGGTCAGATTGAACAGCGAGACCGCTACAACTGTATATATAACTACCACTTGACAAATAAAGACAAGTTCTAAGTAGGGGGATAGTTTCCCAAACATCGACCCCCACCAGCGTGGTTCGCCGTCTCTCCCGACTCCCGAGTTTACGGCTCGCAAATCGGGCTCTCCACCAAAAGTTACCACTTCTTCCTCTTCTCGCATCTCTAGTTTTTGTATCTGACAATGTCCTTGGACGGTATCCCAGTGTTCGAATCCTGATGGGAGACTTTTTATTGTTTTTATTTATTTTTTTTATTTTTTATTTTTAATAATTCTGAGTTTTTTACTTTCACAAATACATATTTTTTAAATAATTCTGAATTTTTACTTTCACAAATATACTCTTTTAAAATACTCTTTCACAAATATTTTCATCTAACACACCGCGAGAGCCGCACGACCCCGCTCGATAAGCCGATTAGCAGCGAGTCTCTTTTGAATTTACCTGAGTTAATCTCTCAGACGCAGTGGACCGTTTCGACAAACTGACGAACCCCTGATGATGATTTTTATTTGACTTGAGTTAGCTTGGATATGCAATAGAGAGAAAAAAAAATCGCTATAATCTGGTACATGACGCTAACGATACTAATAATTGCTTGTCAGCATTTTTTTTTACATGTCGCCTCCTGTTGCCTAATACCCACACATGATGATACTAATAAAGGAAACCTTTCCCCACCCGCACGCCACGCGACGACCCGCCATCCGACCCGCGAGATACCGCCATCCCCCTTTTAGAACCGCTATCGCCCGATTTTAGAACCGCTGTCCGATAACCGGCGAGCTAGCGACGCACCGATCACCGCCACGCACCAACGCACACCACGACGCGCCGATCACCGTCACGCACCAACGCACACCACCGAGATAGCCGATTACCGATCACGACCACCGAGATAATAAGCCGATTATCGGACTTTGGCACGGGTTTGGTGCATGTTTCGTGCGGTTTCGATGCCAAATCAATTGTCTTTCGGTGCATGTGCGTGCACTTTTAGAATGGGTTCACAGCCACAGCTACTACTATGGTAAGAACAAAGAAAAATTGCAATGCACAATAAAGACAACTGAAACAATATTAAAACAAGTAAATGAATTTAAATATCTTGGAACAATGTTAATCTCAGATGGAAGATGTACAACAGAGGTGAGATGGAAGATGTACAACAGAGGTGAGATGCAGAATGGCTCAGGCAAAGGCAGCTTTCCAAAAAATGAGGAAGATACTATGCAATCCATTTTTGACAATAGAAACAAGAAAAAGAGTTCTTAAATGTTATGTAGAGCCAGTCTTAACATATGGAAGTGAATCATGGACATTATGACAACAGACAAGAAAATCACTGGAGGCTGTAGAAATGTGGTTTTACAGAAGAATTTTGAGAATACCATGGACAGCTAAGAAGAGTAATGAAAACGTTCTGTAAGAGGTCAAAGCAAAAAGTGAGCTAATTTCCAACACTAGAAAGAAATAATCATCATTTTTTTAAATCATGTAATGAGAAGGGAACAGCTGGAATATATTGTGACAACTGGGAAAATTGAGGGAAGAAGTGATAGAGGGGAGCAAATAGAAAAGATACAAGACAGCTTAAGAGAATGGCTTGGCCGAAGATCAACAACAGAAATGATAAATAACTGTCTGGATCGAAAGTTGTGGAGAGACATGATCACCTAAGTCAGCATGCATGGTACTTGATGATGACATTTCTTTTGCAATGTTGATAGGGTGTAAGTACAAACAGACATAAAACAACCACAAATTTGTTGCTACATTTTCCACCTTGTTTGCTTAAAGACGATAGATGTCTAGAGGGCGGTGAACCAAACATTTTGGGAATCACTGGCAGTTACATGAAAGGGCGTCTAGATAAAAGTCCAGTGAGTAATCATTTCACCTTTCGCCACCTCTCATTGATGGACAATGACTAGTGTAGCAGGAACATCTTCGTCGTTTGTTGGTTTTGCCTACTTCTTGACGAGGCGCTACTCGTTCAATCCAAGACAAAGGCTTCTTGGTTACATCAGACCTCATTTGCTATCCAAAAATTAAAGTTAAAATCACTATTCGTTAAAATATTTCATTGATTCTAATTTAGAGGCGACATGCTCAATCCTTCCATTCATTATTATTATGTTGTTGTTGTTGTTATTAATGTTGTTGTTGTTATTATTACTATTATTTTAAAAGACACAACAGCCAACTAAAAGTAATCTTGGAGGGGGAAATACAAGGTAAAAGAGGCAGAGGCAGACCAAGACTAACGAGTACGAGTAACGTAAAAAGTGGACGAGTAACATCAAAAGATGGACAAGTCAGCCTATGACAACCTGCACTATCAAAGCAAGAGACAGAGCAGAATGGCACTCCATGGTAGTCGACCTTCGTTGCGGAGATGGCACTTAATGATGATGAGGATTACTGTTATTGTTATTTGTTATTATTAATGTTACTTTTATTACTGTTATTGCTGTTATTATTATAACTGTTACTATTATTGTTATTATTATTATTATGTTTATTATTTTGATTATTATTGTTATTGTTGTGTTAATAACATTATTGTCGTTATTATTACTATTGTTATTATTGTGTTAATAACATTATTGTCGTTATTATTACTATTGTTATTGTTGTGTTAATAACATTATTGTCGTTATTATTACTATTGTTATTATTTTATTGTTATTATTTTTATTAGTAATGTTGCAATTATTACTTTTGTTGTTGTTATTATTGTTATCATTGTTATTATTATCGTTATTATTATAACTGCTTTTATTAGAAAGATATTTAATTATTTGCGGGTGATCATCATTGCACTCCGAACATGTCTGTAGGTGCTCAGATCCCCTCCTCAGCAAGTCCCGCAGTGTCCAGCGACTGACGACTCCTGTTCTATGTTGGTTGATTAGATTTCTTACACGCCCACTAAGTTTCTCATTTCTGGATGTGTCCATCTTAACTCCCATCTCTTTCATCCGAAGGAGTGACGTGGACTTATGGTTGTCGAAGTCCTGTGCCCTTCCCACATCTAGGAGGGCATTGATGACGTCCGCCGCGATCGACTGGTTGACCGTCTTCAACGACAGCCCAGCTAACCAACCTGTCCGTTTTTTTCAATTCTCCGTATTCACGCATGCCGAGACGTAGAGAAAGGTGACCCTACGTATTTTTTACTTCTGCAATGACTCTACCCATTGCATGCGTACAGTCCACCTCCACTTTTCTTATCATGCGCATCGAATCACTCAGTATACAGGCGTGGGTGTAGTCTTGTGACTCTAACCATTTGAATGCCTTGGTCACTACCATAACCTCCATTGTCATGCTACTCGAAGCCATGACGTATGCACCACTGTCTTCCTTGACTATTCTGCCCGCCGAGCATGCTGTAAATGCGCATGTACTCGTTTGTTGTCGTATTCAAGATCCGTCTGTATAGATGACTGCATCTTCCCCATCGGTGTTATCCATGATGAGACAGTTGACCTCTGCATTGACCACGACTGAGTTCTGCTCCCTACATTTTTTGTCGATTGTGACAATACATGAGAATGTCCCCTTGAATGACGTAAGTCAACAGACCTGTTTGATGGTAGTTCCATCTTCTGCTCGGCCCACCCATGATTTGCCTCTTTTTAGCCTGATTCCTTTCCCTGTGCTGAGCACGTGGTGCAATGGATGCTCTTTATCTGCACTTATCTCCAGGTATGCTCGTGCTCTCCATTTCTTGATTCTGTCATCCATGGCTGGAAAGCCAATAAGATATACACTCCACCGGTCATCCCATCATTTCTCGAAGCGTTTTCAGACTGACTGTTCCAGTTAGGTGTTAATTGTAAACACATCTACTTTTCCTAATAAAGTGCCAGTATCTTATCAGACAGTTTGCTTCTTATTAATGTCTTAAGTATAAACTACTGCAAACTATTTTGCTAAAAAATAATTCACATAGATCACAGCACAACATATTAATACTGTCATGACGTAGTCAACAATCACAGACTATCTTCTTCTTCTTCTTTTCTCTTTTCACTGATACCTAAAAGGTGTCGTGGTTTATATCATTTGTCGTTCTTGTGCTGCTCGAATTGTCTGAATTAGTGATTTTCCTTTGTTGTTACATGTCTCTGTCACTACATCTATCATCTTCTTCTGGGTCTTCCTCTTGGTCTTTTTCCATGCATTCTCAAGAAGAATGCCCTTGATGGTGATTGGTGAGGATTCATTCTGACCAGGTGACCAAACCATTTAAGTTGTTGTTGTTCTATATATTCTTGGCAGGGTTTTGTTCCTACTATTTTTCTTATGGTTTCATTTGGTATTCTATCTCTTCTTGTGTTGTTTGTTACTTTTCTCGAGCACGCATCTCACATGTATTGATCTTTCTAAAATGTGATTTAGAAAGGGTCCATGTTTGACTTTCATAGCACAAAGTTGGTATGAAGATGCTATTTATCATTTGTTGTTTAGCTGGCATAGAAATGTTTGGATGTCTTAGTAATAGTGAAAGCTGGTATGTGACAGCATTTGCTTTTTGTATTCTCATGTCAATTTCTCTGTCTTAATCACAGACTATGATTAAGGTTTATTCAAGTTGATTAATCATCGGTTGGACACATGACGTATCAGTAGAATACATACAATTATAAAATTAATGTTCTTTATTTAGATGATCTCTAGAGGTTAACAAGACATTACCCCGAAAATCATGTGCTGAAGGTCTGTAAAATTTATGGTCACTAACACCATATTCCCTATACGCTACTTGGCGTGACGGGCTCTTCACTTAGAGGTTAACACCGATAGTTATAAATCCAACTCTATGTACCTATTGCCTGTGACATTTATACTTTCATCCTTCACAACTCGTCTAGCGTTACACTTCCACTCTATCTGTATGTCTTAACTTGTTCAATGCTACACTTAATCTACTTCCTACTGTTCTCTGAAGCACACAACTTATGAATCTATTTTCAACATTTCTCAACTAAACTATTAAAATAAGTAACTACTAAACTATGTTATTACTGATTAGTTTATCCCTGGATCTTTCTTCGACCTCTCTATTTGAGAAAAAAACTAACTTGTGGAAGTTCATTACTATCACGTCTGTCTTCAGACAGTTCGTCCGAAGCTGGACTAAGCTCGTCTACTTCACATTTCTGAATCTTCTCAACTTGATGTTGTTATTGATCTCTTTCTTGTTGATGCATGAGGTTAAATACGTCTGTCTCATTTGCATAATTTATTGGCTCAGTATCTGCGCAGTTATCTCTCAGCCAATGAGTGACTGTGAACCCTACCTCTAGATGACTTTTTGTCCGATTTTTGCAGAACAAAACTCCATCTTGACATTTAATTAACCTCTGAGTTTAAAAAAATAACATTACCGTTAACTCTCAGAGTGACTTCTCTCTCATATACTTGACCTGCCCCCGAGTTTGCTTATCAACCTAATATCTGGACTTGTGACCGGTTGAGTCATGTTACATCTATGCCCACACCTTTGCAATAACACCTGGGAAATTTCCAAATGTTGATATAGAAGACCTAGTATTGCACCAATAGAGGAACAAACCTGAAAATAGCCAGCAGAACCCAGAGGAATTCAAGAAAAAACACAAACATTGCAGCTTGTCTGATCACGAAACGAACCTGTATAATAAGTGTAACGCTGATGTAAGCCTCCGTGGCATTACACGAACATTAACCCAACACTCGTTATATATTATATATATATATACATATACATATATAACATCTGGAGACAGTCCAGAGTTACAACTGCCTAGGACATACTATAACCAATGATGGAAAATGCAAAACTGAAATAAACAAAAGAATAGGTATGGCAAAAAGTAATATTAATGCCATGAAAAATATACTAACAACAAAACAAATATCAGCAGGGCTGAAACTAAGAATGGCAAAATGTTACATCTTCTCAATATTCCTGTATGGTGCAGAAACATGGACATTAGACAAGAAAACAAAACAGAAAATTGAAGCCTTTGAAATGTGGATTTATAGAAGAATAGGTAGAATTGGATGGAAACAAAAGATAACAAACGATGAAGTTTTAAAACAACTGAAAATAAAAAGAGAACTGCTGAACACAATTAAGATAAGACAAATTAAATTTTTGAGGCATGTTAAAAGACACAACAGCCTACTAAAAGTAATATTGGAAGGAAAAATACAAGGCAAAAGAGGCAGACCAAGACTAACATGGACGAATAACATCAAAAGATGGACAAGTCAATCTATGTCAGCCTAAACCATCAAAGCAAGAAACAGAGTAGAATTGCGATCCATGGTAGCCAATCTTCGCTGCGGAGAGGGCACACGATGATGCTGATGATGATATATACACACATACAAACAAATTATTTTTACAGTGATATACTTGACTTGACACAAATTTGCAAACTTGTAATCTAGTCAAATATAACTACAGCACACACAAACATAAGCGTTTAATAAAGAACATGTGTGCCAGTTTTGTGTGGGATATGTGTGCTGGTCACAAGACCGCGTTTATTTCAAACAGCCAGGTTCAGATCGCAGCAAGGCTAAGATTGGCCCAGGAATTGACTCCCATTTTCAAACATTGAGGATGTAACTCAACATCATAGGTAGATTGCGTGTTCTCTTCTATATAAATAGCCAGAATAGAAAGTAGTTTGCGATTAGTAAAGTTCAAATTAAATAAAGGAGATCACAATGTAAGTGTGGTATGAGGTAGTTTTTGTATGAACGTTTTTTTCCTTCAACTGTACTTGTTTATTTATCTTGACGGGATCGATTACTTGTATAATCGTGTGTGTGTTTTATGGTGTTGACGATCCTCCACCGGCGCATTGTTGTTATCTTATTTATCTTGTTCCGACTCGCAACGACTGCTTCATGTTTCAACGGACTTTAAAATGGTCGTAAATATGTATGTTGTAGATGACATCAACTGCGACATTTTGCGCTTTTCGGTTCAACACAACCGACTTTCATCATCATCATCGGATGCCGTCTCCGCAACGAAGGTTGGCTACCATGGATCGCCATTCCACTCTGTTTCTTGCTTTGATGGTGCAGGTTGTCATAGATTGACTTGTCCATCTTTTGATGTTACTCGTCCATGTTAGTCTTGGTCTGCCTCTGCCTCTCTTACCTTGTATTTTCCCTCCAAATATTACTTTTAGTAGGCTGTTGTGTCTTTTAACATGCCCCAACAATTTCATTTGTCTTGTCTTAATTGTATTTAGTAGTTCTCTTTTTATTTTTAGTTGTTTTAAAACTTCATCGTTTGTTTTCTTTTCCTTCCATCCAATTCTACCTATTCTTCTATAAATCCACATTTCAAAGGCTTCAATTTTCTGTTCTGTTTTCTTGTCTAATGTCCATGTTTCTGCACCATACAGGAGTATATTGAGAAGATGTAATATTTTGCTATTCTTATTTTCAACCCTGCTGTTATCTGTTTTTAACCGACTTTAGCCAGGCATATTTAGTACCAGGTTGTCTTTCCTATTAAATCACTGGCTAGTCGGTTTCTAGACCCCAACATTCAAATATATTGAGATCTTGATCAGGTTTGGATCAATTGATTCTGACGCAAGTCATTACGCAAGCCGTGGGTAACTGACCGGCTTTTAATCTTAATGTTGTTCTATATTTCTTAAGCTAATAGTTTAGCCTCTTATGTTTATTAGATGTACCTGTTGACATTTTTGTGTGAAGATTCATTATCGCATGCGCCAATCAACCAGCATTATAATCATTATCGCATGCGCCAATCAACCAGCATTATAATCATTATCGCCTGCGCCAATCAACCGGCATTATAATCATTATCGCCTGCGCCAATCAACCAGCATTATAATCATTATCGCCTGCGTCAATCAACCGGCATTATAATCATTATCGCCTGCGTCAATCAACCGGCATTATAATTATTATCGCCTGCGCCAATCAAACAGCATTATAATCATTATCGCCTGCGCCAATCAAACAGCATTATAATTATTATCGCCTGTGCCAATCAACCGGCATTATAATCATTATCGCCTGTGCCAATCAACCGGCATTATAATCATTATCGCCTGCGCCAATCAAACAGCATTATAATTATTATCGCCTGCGCCAGTCAACCGACATTATAATCATTATAAAAATAATAATGGTTGCCTCCCTTGCCTTACAAGACGTACGGAGAAGACGGTTTTATTAACCGTATTTTTCAATGACCACCGCCCATTTTTGGATGATGTGGTCGGTATCACGCCAGGTCGCTTTTACCTCATAGAAAAATCTCTGGTTCTAATTTTTAGATGCTTGTTGAACCCGGAGAATCGTTAGTCCGAAAAAAAAATCACTTCTGGGAATTAAACTCGGACTCTTCGAATCAGGAGGCGAGCACGCTAACAACCCAGACACCGAGGTTCCATTATTATAATTATTATTGTTATAATTACTTCTCACACACTATTCCAGCAGTGATTAATTTAATAATAATTCTTTTCAATTTTATTTTCTCAGAAACATGCTCAATAATCAGACTGTTGCTGATGACAGATTTAAGATTGGAATTCTACAATCAACGACTTGCTGTGGTTTGTGGCTGACCTCAGGATGTTACTGCTCGACGTTCTTCAGAACATTCCATTATGGATCGTTCTTTTGCTGACTCTTGTTGTTCTGCTGTATATGTGAGTATCGTTCCGCCCAGGCTTTCATGAACATCTGAGCTTATTTTTGTTTTATATTGCCTTGGGATTATATAATAGCTTTCTATAATAGACAAGTAGTCAGAGAATACAATTCAAACAAGACAAATGCGATTTTTGGGCCATGTTAAAAGACACAACAGCTAAAATGTAATCCTGGAGGGGAAAATACAAGGTAAAAGAGGCAGAGACAGACGAAGATTAACATGGACGAGTAACATCAACAGATGGACAAATCAGCATATGACAACCTGCACCATCAAAGCAAGAGACAGAGCAGAATGACGCTCCATGGTAGCCAACGTTCTTTGCGGAGAAGGCACTCGATGATGATGATTTCCTTGGGATGAATAACAGATCGCTAGAGGTTCATTTTCATCCACAGACCGTATCGATACCCAGACAACACCTCCCCCCCCCCTAATCATGTGGTACCGTGCAACAGTTCCATGTTTAATTTTTTTTTTTCCAGTGCCAAGATATATATAAGATAATCTGTATAAAGAGCTTCGCAGCAGGGGGTAATCTGATCAACAGAAGTAACCCCATTGAGCACTCATTCGCGGTCCTTTAGCTTCTTGAAACGCTTATTAGACGGGGAGTGGGCCCTTATATAAGACTTACAAGAACACTTAAATAGACTCAACAGCACAGGCGCAAGATACAACATGAGAAACATCATCAAGAAAACAAGTCATCAATGTCGCATAACAGAAGCAGAAGATCAATATAACTATAGACGATAGTCAACTAAAACAAGTCTATCTATTGACCTTTCGAGCCGTAACCGGCCCATAGGGCGTAGACCAAGATACACCTTCTCCTATATGAATTTTTGTTCTAGCAGTTTTCTTTTAAAGATATTTTATCAAATCTCGCCATCTGTCTCTGTTCTGTGCAAGCAGTTCTATCTCATTGAGGGAGCCGATTCCTGCTGCTCTTGCCTCTCTCATCAATGTTCTTCTCAGTGTCTCCCTGCAAAACAGGTAGAGGAATACAAATACATAGGAAGCGTATTGATAAATAACAATTCACAAACAGCAAGATAGTAGAATCAAGATGTAATAGAATAGACAAATTTACTAACCTATCTAGTCGCGATGCCATTTTATAATAGCCAAGTAGCCTTAGAGACCCTTCTATAATAGCCAAGTAGCCTCAAAACCCTTCTATATTAGCCAAGTAGCCTCAGAAACCCTTCTATAATAGCCAAGTAGCCTCAGAAACCCTTCTATAATAGCCAAGTAGCCTCAGAAACCCTTCTATAATAGCCAAGTAGCCTCAGAAACCCTTCTATAATAGCCAAGTAGCCAGAGAAATTTTCCTATAATAGCCAAGTAGCATCAGAAGAATTAGCAAAGAAATTAGAATCAGACTGGCTAAAGCAGCAATGTCTTTCAGAAGCCTTGAAAAGTTGTGGAAATCAAAACTCATTAGCACAAACACAAAACTTAGGCTATTCAAATCAAATGTACTATCAACCCTTACGTATGCGTGTGAAAGCTGGAAAACAACAAGAGATATAGAAACAAAGTTGAACGCATTCGAAAATAAATGTCTAAGGAAAATACTTGGTATAGAATGGAACGAATTCAAAACAAACGAGGAAATTAGAGAAATCGCCAATCAACCACTAATATCTTCAGTAATAAAGAAAAGACGATGGTCATACGTTGGACATGTGATGAGAAGAGATAATAATCGAATAGCAAAGCAAGCCCTCATATGGGAAACAACAGGTAAAGAAAAAGAGGAAGACCCAGGGAGACACTGAGAAGAACATTGATGAGAGAGGCAAGAGCAGCAGGAATCGGCTCCCTCAATGAGATAGAACTGCTTGCACAGAACAGAGACAGATGGCGAGATTTGATAAAATATCTTTAAAAGAAAACTGCTAGAACAAAAATTCATATAGGAGAAGGTGTATCTTGGTCTACGCCCTATGGGCCGGTTACGGCTCGAAAGGTCAATAGATAGATAGATAGATAGCATCAGAAACCCTTCTATAATAGCCAAGTAGCCTCAGAAACCCTTCTATAATAGCCAAGTATCACAAGAAACCCTACAACAATAGCTAAGTATTGGAAGAATTCTTTTTAACAAAAGTCAAGTATTACGAGAAATCCTTTAACAATAACTAAGTGTTATGAGAAACCCTTTAACAATAGCTAAGTGTTATGAGAAACCTTTAACAATAGCTAAGTGTTATGAGAAACCCTTTAACAATAGCTAAGTGTTATGAGAAACCCTTTAACAATAGCTAAGTGCTACGAGAAACCCTTTAACAATAGCTAAGTGTTATGAGAAACCCTTTTGTAATATGAAAATAACATGAACTCCCACCTCCCTTTCATGTTTAAATAGCCAGGTAATCTACACATTTTTATACAAAAAAAAGCCCTAGGGGACCCCACTCTCATCCTTTCCTTCTTTTGTAACAGCCAGCAACCTGCAGCACTTTTAAAAATAAATACCCCAGTTGTGATTATCTTGAAGGTTTTGTCTACTTTTTGGCGTGGCACGGTCCGTTCAACCTCAGCCTTTCAGGTTATAATAGACAGTAATTGAAATAATAAAAAAATGAAAGATTTAATTAATTTTGTTTTAAAATGTCCGAATAACATCCAAAACGCTTTTATATATACAAATAAAAACACCAAATGACCTTCAACCCCCGACAAGAACAATAAGAACAATAACTACAGAGATGAAATGTGTTAGAAAATGACAGAAACAGCCTGATAGATAAGATCAGAAATCAAGAACTGAGAAAAAAGCTAGGAATAACCCCCGCCATAGAATATATAAATAAACAACATATGCAATGGTTTGGTTGCGTGATAGGGTATAAAGATCAAAACACAACACAACCAGCTTTCAATAAACGTTGCGAGAACACCAAACCTAAGGCCGATCATGAAACATTTTTGATAGGATTGATGAAATATTCGAAACACTAGGAAACATAGCAGCGGCAGAGGCAAAAACGAAGAGCAAATTATATCTCCCCTAGACGCTGAAACGGTTGGCTTACCACGGCAACAGCCGGGGTTCGTTCCCTGGCGAGGACACCTGGGTTTTACTAATTCCCTAAAAATTAGTGGGAGCCGCGATAGCTCAGTGGTTAGTGAACTGGACTACTACGGACAAGGGGTAGGTTCGATCCCAACCGACGGCTCCGGGTTCACCCAGCCTTAAATGGGTACCGGATTATTTCTGGGAAAGTAAAGCAGCACGGGCGTAATACCGACCACATTACCCCAAAATCATGTGCTGAAGGTCTGTAAAATATAGGGTCACTAACACCATATTTCCCTATACGCCACTTGGCGTGACGGGGGGTACTTTTTACTTTTAGACGCTGAAAGACATGAGGAAGAAAAAGAATGACCTTCAAATTCCCTGTTGTAATAAATGGTTAGCAGCATCCTATACATCACCTCTTTTATCATCATCATCATCATCATCATCATCATCGAGTGTCATCTCCACAACAAAGGTTAACTACCATGGAGCTCTATTCTGCACTGTCTCTTGCTTTGATGGTGCAGATTGTCACAGGCTGGTTTGTCCATCTTTTGATATTACTAGTCCATTTTAGTCTTGGTCTGCCTCTGCCTCTTTTTCTTGTATTTTCCCCTCCAGGATTACTTTTAGTAGGTTAAACTGTCTTTTAACATGGCTCAGAAATCGCATTTGTCTTGTTTGAATTGTGTTTAGTAGTTCTCTTTTCATTTTTAGTTGTTTTAAGACTTCATCGTTTGTTTTCTTTTCCTTCCATCCAATTCAACCTATTCTTCTATATATCCACATTTCAAAGGCTTCAATTCTCTGTTCTGTTTTCTTGTCTTTACAGTAGGCAAGTAATCTGCAACTTTGTTTAGTTTGAGCTATTCTGTTCATGGAGACGGCTTCATTGCAGCCAGGAATTCGCCGTATCCGCTGCATCTATTGTCACAGACTTAGCTGACCATACTGAATACTATCAAAGGGACATAACAATTAAATATATGCAATTTATAGCTTTCTGTTTATTGTATACTCCCTTTATAGTTTAGTTTAATTTAGTTTAGATTAGTTTTCGTTTAGTTTCTTCTTTTTCTGCTGCGATCATGGCTAATTCAGAGTAGGATTCCGGACTTTCTTATGAAGGCAGCTGTCTGTTGAAGTGATTCTGTTGCCCAGTACATGTTAGAACGCTGCACTGTGTTCTGCGCCAATGGCCCAGAGCATCCAAATTTCTGCCAGCATTTTATTCAGGTTTGCTTTCCTTAGCCTTTTAATTGTCCCCAATCTTCCTGCAAGGCAGCAGGGTGTCTTTTCTGTAGGGGGATATTGCCCTTAGATGGTCTGCCCTCCCGGATTTACGAGCACCATCTGCCCTAGCTTTGTGAGGTTATTCTAGTTTAGTTTAGTTTAGTTTAGTTTAGTTTAGTTTAGTTTAGTTTAGCTTAGCTTAGTTTTAGTTTAGCTTAGCTTAGTTTAGTTTAGTTTAGCTTAGTTTAGTTTAGTTTAGTTTAGCTAAGTTTAGCTTAGTTTAGTTTAGTTTAGTTTAGTTTAGTTTAGTTTAGTTTAGTTTAGTTTAGTTTAGTTTAGTTTAGTTTAGTTTAGTTTAGTTTAGTTTAGTTTAGCTAAGCTTAGTTTAGTTTAGTTTACAGACCATCTTCTTTGCACAAAGGACAATTCCCTAGTGCTCAGATCCCCTCTCCAACACATTCCCCAATCTGAAGCGCTCATACCACACACTAATGAAAGCACTGATGATGGTTTCAGTTCACATGCACGAACTGCGCACCATCGGTGAAGACCTTGATCCCAACCTCTTTAGTAATCTCTTACGACATGCCTGGCAGGTGACAGTGGCTCGCTGGCTTTCTTCCTTCATCGTGATCAATGCCACTGTAGCCTCACCGGCAGCTTTACTTCTTCTTCTTCTTTCCTTCCTCATCTGCCTTTCAGCGTCGAGGGGAGATATAATTTGCGGTCTTTTGCTCTTCTGTTCGCCACTGCTGCTGTTATGTTTCCTAGTGCTTCTAATATTCCATCGATCCATCTTTTTCGTGGCTGACCCTTGGGTCTGGTGTTCTCGCAACATTTGTTGAAGGCTCGTTGTGTTTTGTTCTTTCTGCATGTCACGTGGCTAAACCATTTTATGTGTTGTTTCCTTATATATTCTATGGTGGGGGCTATTCCTAGCTTTTTTTCTCAGTTCTTCATTTCTGATCTTATCTCTCAGACTGTTTCCTGTCATTCTTCTAACACATTTAATCTCTGTAGTGGTTATTTTTCTTATTGTTCTTGCATCTAGGGTCCAGGTCTGGCATTGGTAGCACAACGTTGGATGAAGATTGTATTGTATAGTGCTCGTTTTTCCTCCAGAGTTATTTCCTCGTTTGACAATAGTGGTGATAACTGTCCAATGATTTGACAAGCTTTGTTGCATCTTGATTCTATCTCTGCTGTTTGAGAATTATCGTTTGTCATTAAACTTTCTATGTATTTGAATTCCTCTACTTGTTTTAGTTGCCTGCCTTCTATAGTTATGTTGATGTTCTGTTTATTTTTGGCGACATTCATGACTTCTGTTTTGTTGATGTTGATGTTGATTTTCATGTTAAATTTTGTGCCTGAGCTGTTGAGTTTGGCAGATTTACTGTGTGGGCTTTAACTACTTTTCTTATCTTTACAAATTCCTTCTTTAAAAAAAAAAAAAATCCCTTGTCATATTTCTTTTCTGCAAATAATGTCCTCATCTTGTCATTAACAATGGCATTTCTATAAATAGTAATTATCATCTTATTCTTTAGCGATCAGCTCTTGCTGTGGTTTTGGACATTTAGACCAGCTTGTGTCACGAACAACTAGGTGCGTTTGAGGTCTTCACTGTTTCCCCATAAAATGTCGTACCCGTAGACCTATAAATGGCGATCTTCATAAAATGTCGTACCTGCTGGTCTATAAATGGCGATCTTCATAAAATGTCGTACCCACTGGCCTATAAATGGTGATCTTTATACAATGTCGTACCCGCTCGCCTATAAATGGTGATCTTCATAAATGTCGTACCCGCTGG
This sequence comes from Megaustenia siamemsis, assembly GCA_032433765.1. Lineage (NCBI taxonomy): Eukaryota > Metazoa > Mollusca > Gastropoda > Stylommatophora > Ariophantidae > Megaustenia > Megaustenia siamemsis. The sequence continues at coordinate 55,470,052 of JAVIAB010000091.1, forward strand.
CCTATAAATGGTGATCTTCATAAAATGTCGTACCCGCTGGCCTATAAATGGTGATCTTCATAAAATGTCGTACCCGCTGGCCTATAAATGGTGATCTTCATAAAATGTCGTACCCGCTGGCCTATAAATGGCGATCTTTATAAAATGTCGTATAAATGGTGATCTTCATAAAATGTCGTACCCGCTGGCCTATAAATGGCGATCTTTATAAAATGTCGTATAAATGGTGATCTTCATAAAATGTCGTATAAATGGTGATCTTCATAAATGTCGTACCCGCTGGCCTATAAATGGCGATCTTTATAAAATGTCGTATAAATGGTGATCTTCATAAAATGTCGTACCCGCTGGCCTATAAATGGTGATGTAAATAAAATGCCGTACTCGCTGGTCTATAAATGGTGATCTTCATAAAATGTCGTATAAATGGTGATCTTCATAAAATGCCGTACTCGCTGGCCTATAAATGGTGATCTAAATAAAATGCCGTACCCGCTGGCCTATAAATGGTGATCTTCATAAAATGCCGTACTCGCTGGCCTATAAATGGTGATCTAAATAAAATGCCGTACCCGCTGGCCTATAAATGGTGATCTTCATAAAATGCCGTACTCGCTGGCCTATAAATAGTGATCTTTATAAAATGTCGTATAAATGATGATCTTCATCAAATACCGAACCCACTGGCCTATAAACGATCACCGTGAAGTACCGTGCCCGCTAATAATACATCTTGAAACGAAGCCCTTTATGTAAAATATCTCTCTCCCACGGGATGAAATATGATGACCAGAAACAGTGCACTCATTGAGCACGCTTAGCTTCTAGACATTTGCGGAGCGAGCGTACAAGGGTCGTGATTTCCAGATATTGTTCTCTTGCTGTTGATGAAGTTTTAAAACAACTGAAAATAAAAAGAGAACTACTAAATAAAGACAAGACAAATTAAATTTTTGGGGCATGGTAAAAGACACAACAGCCTACTAAAAGTAATATTGGAAGGAAAAATACAAGGTAAAATAGGCAGAGGCAGACCAAGACTAACATGGACGAGTAACATCAAAAGATGGACAAGTCAATCTATGACAGCCTGCCCCATCAAAGCAAGAAACAGAGTAGAATGGCGATCCATGGTAGCCAACCTTCGTTGCGGAGAAGGCACTCGATGATGATGATGATGTTCTCTTGCTGCGTTCCCAACGTGAAAGCTCGTGAAACTTCGCGCGAATAATTTCAGGGGAAGAGGTATGTTTACAACACTCGGAAAAAAATGGCAAATAATCAACAACAACAAAAAGAAACAATAAACAATAGACAGTCCGAAACAGGATTAAATCCATACCCGTTGTTTACAAATGTATGTCGTTGTTTACAAATGTATGTCGTTGTTTACAAATGTATGTCGCTCATCACAAATGTATGTCGTTGTTTACAAATGCATGTTGTTGATTACAAATGTATGTCGTTGATTACAAATGTATGTCGTTGTTTACAAATGTATGTCGTTGTTTACAAATGTATGTCGTTTTTTACAAATGTATGTCGTTTTTTACAAATGTATGTCGTTGATTACAAATGTATGTCGTTGTTTACAAATGTATGTCGTTGATTACAAATGTATGTCGTTGATTACAAATGTATGTCGTTGTTTACAAATGTATGTCGTTGATTACAAATGTATGTCGTTGATTAAAAATGTATGTCGTTGTTTACAAATGTATGGCGTTGTTTACAAATGTATGGCGTTGTTTACAAATGTATGTCGTTGATTACAAATGTATGTCGTTGATTACAAATGTATGTCGTTGTTTACAAATGTATGTCGTTGTTTACAAATATATATCTCAACAATGGCGAAGTAACAATTGTTGACAGTACATTAATTATATCATCGTCGACCCTCTGAAAATTAACGATCATCATGTGCAAGTTGGTTCAGGATCTTCTTAAATGAAATCGATGATGTGCGTTTTTGAACGGCCCAGTGGTTTATCGTCATCGTTATCATCATCATCATCATCATAAAATCATCATCAGGTGCCATGCCGGTTGGCGTAAGCGATCATCTCTCTCCACATTACTCTTTGATGCATATCATAATTTCAGTCGACGATCTTTTCTTATGCCATTTGGATAAACTGTTCAATATTTTTTCTCTTGATTTTCCTCTGCTCTTCTTCCCATTCATTCTGCTTGTCGTTATAGTATTCTCAATGCCTTCTTCCCATTCATTCTGCTTGTCGTTATAGTATTCTCAATGCCTTCTTCCCATTCATTCTGCTTGTCGTTATAGTATTCTCAATGCCTTCTTCCCATTCATTCTGCTTGTTGTTATAGTATTCTCAATGCCTTCTTCCCATTCATTCTGCTTGTCGTTATAGTATTCTCAATGCCTTCTTCCCATTCATTCTGCTTGTTGTTATAGTATTCTCAATGCCTTCTTCCCATTCATTCTGCTTGTTGCTATAGTATTCTCAATGCCTTCTTCCCATTCATTCTGCCTGTCGTTATGGTATTCTCAATGCCTTCTTCCCATTCATTCTGCCTGTCGTTATGGTATTCTCAATGCCTTCTTCCCATTCATTATGCTTGTTGTTATAGTATTCTCAATGCCTTCTTTCCATTCATTCTGTTTGTTGTTATAGTATTCTCAATGCCTTCTTCCCATTCATTCTGCATGTTGTTATAGTATTCTCAATGCCTTCTTTTTGCATAGCATGTAAAATTAATGTAGATTGTCTCTTCCGTATGATTTTGGTAATATTTCTGGTTTCTCCTGCTCGTTTTAAACATTCTTTATTTGTAAGTTTTGCTATCCACGGAATTCATAGCATTCTTTTGATAACCGCATCTCATCTGCCTCTAATGTTCTCTCGATGTAGCACTTCAGGACACGTTTTCTCTAACATGAATTGACAATGATGGCCAGGTGGTTGCAGCCATAATTCTTGTTCTCCTTTCTTCTTCTTTCCTTCCTAATTTGTCTTTCAGCGTCGAGGGGAGATATAATTTGCGGTCTGTTGCTCTTCTGTTCGCCTCTGGTGCTCTTATGTTTCCTAGTGTTTCTAATATTCCGTCAATCCATCTTTTTCGTGGTTGCCCCTGGTTTGATGTTCGTGCAATGTTTATTGAAGGCGCGTATACCACAAGGTGGTCTGTAAAACTCTTAAATAGTATCAAAGTCGGTATTACGATATATTTCTGTATTTCGAAGAAGACAAAATCTTTCCCAATTTCCTGACAGGAGGAAACAGTTGTGACATAGAATTAGTAAGTAAGTATGAATATAAATATGTGTTTTCAACCAATTTTACATTACCATTGTTGAGATATAGATTTGTAAACAACAGCAAACATTTGTGATCGCACTATAGTATGTACTTGTTTACGTTACGATGCTGTGTGCACGTCATCCCACGTACCTTCCTTTCTAATTTTTCCTTACGTCCTTTCTTCAACAGATACGGCAGGCATCCATTTCAAGTCTGGAAAAATCTGGGCGTCTGTGGTCCCAAACCATCTATTTTTATGGGCAACGCCTCTGAGATGATGGATATTAAGTCCACCGTTAACAAATGGCAGAGTAACTATGGGAGAATGTTCGGCATTTACATGTTTCGCACACCAACTTTGATCGTTACAGATCCAGAGGTTCTTAAGCAGGTTTTCGTGAAGGACTTTAGCAACTTCACCGACAGGTTTCTTTTTGGTGATCTACAACAGGACACTGTAAACAAGGGGTTGTTCTTTAGCAAAGGAGCTAACTGGAAACGTATTCGTCATATAATGTCTCCGATCTTCAGCAGCAGAAAGCTGAAGCTCCTCATTCATGTCATGAACCTGACAGCTCAGAGACTCGCAGAGAATATTAAGCAAAGCGCTGCTGATGGAACATTGGTTGATGCCAAGAAAGTCTTTGGGGATTTCACTCTAGATGTTGTTTGTGGAACCTCTTTCGGTTTGGATACTAACGCGTTACAGAACTACGAACATCCCTTTATTACGCACTCAAAAAGCCTCTTGTCAGTTCAAAAGACTCTTCAAGCTTTGGTCGCCCTGACCGGGATATTCCCATTCTTTGGACCTATTTTCAAAATGCTAGGATTTGGGTTTTTCAAAAATAGTGATATCCACTTCTTTGAAAGGAATATTTCCGCCTTAATAAACGAAAGAAAAGATCAGAAAAACGCAATAAACAATATGGATTTTCTTCAACTTCTTATGGATGCAGAATCTTACAGCAGTGACGATGTTGAGGGAGATAAGAAGCTGACAACTCAGGAAATAGTGGCGCAAGGCATCATCTTTATCATCGCTGCGTTTGAAACTACGACCATCACAATGCAGTTCTTGACCTACGAGCTCGCCAAGAATCAGGAAATCCAGAAGAAAGTTGTGAAGGAGATTCAAGATGTTCTTGGAGAATGTTCAGAATTAGACTATGAAACTTGTAAAAGCCTGAAGTACATGGAAGCAGTAGTTAACGAAACGTTAAGGATGCATCCTCCCATCCATCTTGTTTCCAGATTTTGTGAGCGTGGCACTAACATAAAGGGCGTTCCAATCCCAGCAAAGTCAGTAATTATGGTCCCTCTAAGAAATCTATCTCGCGATCCAGAATTCTTCTCAGAACCAGATTCCTTCAATCCAGACCGATTTTTGAACGAAGCCAAGCTGGAGACTATACCCTTCTCGTTTCTACCATTCGGACAAGGCCCTCGCTCTTGCATCGGAATGAGATTAGCCATGATGGAGATTAAATCGCTCTCGTGCACTTGTTAAGAAGTGTGAAGATCGTGGACGCCAAACCGGATGTGCTGGTGATTGACGACTTTACTGGTACTCTCATACCCAAAATTCCCATCGAGCTTCACGTACAGGAAGTAAAGCACACAACATTACAATGACATTAAACGCGTGCTAACATTTAATCAACTTAAATCAATCTGATATGTTTATTACTTGTTCACACGTATATTGATGTTTTGATATTTGTTATATTGATATTCATATTTCAAACAGAATTTATTTTATGTGCATCTTAAACTTCACTGTGTGAATGCAGATAAGTTTGTAAGGATTATCTCCCAGACTTAAGACGTATGGGGAATACGTTGTTGGTGTCCAGGTTTTTTCAACGACCAACGACATGGTTATGGTTATGATTATGGTTATGGGAGGCCCCGGTATCACTACAAACGAATTAAAATCCATAATTGCTCAACCGCCTGTGCCAGTGGAATCATCCGAATTACTAACTCATCTCCAAAACAAAGAAAGGTACCTGTAGTTCCCATCCTAGCAGTCTCAGCACACGCCAAAAGACATAAGACGAAACCGCACAGAAAGTGAACACAACTAACTGTTCCCTGTCATACGATATCATCATTCATCGTAAACAATTGGAATATCGAAACACGATCAAAACGGATGAAACACACAGCTCACGGTGTGCACAGAGCACTTAACTCAGTAGCTCCTGCAACAAGCTGGACTTGGAATATTAAGAACTGCAACAAGGAACACTTTTCAGACATAGCCTTCAATGGTTCCTGCCACCTATCCACCATATTGACCGGAAGTTCACGTTCTTCTGAAAATGATGATCGTCATATTTTTTTTTTTTATGTTTAGCACTTGATGATGTTAGGACATCGTTTTTGACTCTAATTCCGAACATATAAAACACAGTCGTCAGATTATCCCCATCGCACATCAAACCAACAGACCGTAAGATCTTCCGCAATGTGAATTTGTGAAATTATAAACCACGTATTGAAATTATAAAATCACATGTCTACCCGGAGGCGAAGGCGCACCTTACAGCACCGGAGCTGAAAGTTGTCAGCGACCCACAGCTGATGGCTTGCGCCAGGATCGGTGAACCAGAACCATCCAGACCCTGCTCCACCTCTCCGTGGTGCCACCGTGGGGACAGACTAACCTGTCTAGTCTGGCCAATCGAATATGGATCGAAGAGGGAAGACAACCTGGTTTTCAAAAATGTCGCGTTGAAGTCGGATGTGTTGGGCCTGAAGGCAATTTTCACATTTATACCGCAGCCACAACACAACGCAGACACACCCACTTAATGTCCTTTCAAGGGCGGAACCAAAGACATACACGACCGAAACGAAAGTCTCGGCCATTACCAACAAAGCCTCTGATACAACACTCAACAATGACATTTTATAAAAAGTGACAAATGTACTAGGGCAGAAAAACACCCAGAGATGGTGACATATCATCAGAAATCACGACATGCATAGCGCTAGCATCAAATGCTTTCAACAAACTGACGAACATCTGCAGATCCAAAGTTCTCAGTAAGCGAAACAAAACTTAGCTCGTTAAACTTCTTTTGTGATACCAGTGCTAACATATGGACGCCAAAACTGGAAATCTGCCCAGATCTTTGATTGGAAATTAAAGGCCTTTGAAAGCAAATGTCTACGTCGGATCTCAAACATAAACTGGGATGAACACAGTTTAAACGAACTGATAAGAGACGAATCTGAACAAGAATACGGTTCGTGCTTTATAAGAAGGCTTTGATAATACATTGGTCTTGTGCTGAGAATGGATGAAGAAAGTCTTGCCCATCAGGCATTCATTTGGAAACCATCTGGTAAAAGAAACAAGGCAGACTAAGAGAATCGCAACAGTTATTGGGAATGTCTCCACCATAGGAAACAAACACGACCTGCAAGAACTAGCAGCAAATCGGCAATCGTGGAGAACTATGACGTCAGCACTATGTGCTGTCTTTGGTCAGAGAAGAGAATGAATGAACGAATAAATGAATAAATGAATGAATGAACGAATAAATGAATAAATGAATAAATGAATAAATGAATGAATGGACGAATGAATGAATGAACGAATAAATGAATAAATGAATGAATAAACGAACGAATAAATGAATGAATGAATGAGTGAACGAATAAATGAATGAATGAATGAACGAATAAATGAATGAATGAACGAATGAATGAATGAACGAGCGAATGAATGAATGAATAAATGAACGAATGAATGAATGAACGAATAAATGAATGAATGAATGAACGAACGAACGAATGAATGAATGAATGAATGAATAAATAAATGAATGAATGAATGAATGAACGAATGAATGAATGAATGAACGAATGAATGAATGAACGAATAAATGAATTAATGAATGAACGAACGAACGAATGAATGAATGAATGAACGAATAAATGAATGAATGAACGAATAAATGAATGAATGAATGAATAAATGAATAAATGAATGAATGAACGAATAAATGAATGAATGAATGAATGAACGAATAAATGAATGAATGAAAATGAATAAATGAATGAATGAACGAATACATGAATGAATCAATGAATGAATCAATGAATGAATCAATGAATGAACGACATATTTTATGAGTGATATGGTTGATATCACTTTACAGTGCTTATTTTCCCAGGTTAACAAAAAATATGCGGTACACATGTTTAGAAGCTGGGTCAACCACGAAGCCATTGTTGATGACGAGTTGATGACCCTTTACACATTGATGTGGTGGGTCATTATGGCTTTCTTGACATTCCTTGACAGTTCTTATTGAAGAAGTTGGAGTTCGTCTATCCAAGGATTTACTGCGAAACTGCTAGCCCAGTTCAGAGGTACTGTAATTCTTAGTCCAGTATATCAGTAATTATGGCTCAGGCAAAGCAGCGTTCCAAAAGAAAATGAAGATACTGTGCAATCTATTTTTGACATAGAAACAAGAAATAAGAGTTCTTAAATGTTATGTAGAGCCAGTCTTAACATATGGATGTGATTTATTGACAATAGACGAGAAAATCACTGGAGTCTGTAGAAATGTGGTTTTACAGAAGAATGTTGAGAATACCATTGACAGCTAAGAAGAATAATGAAAGCGTTCTGAAAGAGGCCAAAGCAAAAAGAGATCTCATTTCCAAAATTACGAAGAAACAATCATCATTTTTGGCCATGTAATGAGAAGGGAACAGCTGGAATATATTGTAACAACTGGAAAATTGAAGGACGAAGAGATTGACGGAAGCAAAGAGAAAAGATACCAGGCAGCTTAAGAGAATGGGTTGGCAGAAGGTCAACAACAGAAACGATAAATAACTGTCGAGATCGAAAGTTGTGGAGAGAGATATGATCACCTACACCAGTAGGCGCGGTACTTGATGATATTGATGATGATACGAGTAACAGCCACCGCAACAGGGAAACACGGCGATCCAAGCTTCTCATAGCCAACCTGTTTTGACCGAGGGAAACACGGCGATCCAAGCTTCTCATAGCCAACCTGTTTTGACCGAGGGAAACACGGCGATCCAAGCTTCTCATAGCCAACCTGTTTTGACCGAGGGAAACACGGCGATCCAAGCTTCTCATAGCCAACCTGTTTTGACCGAGGGAAACACGGCGATCCAAGCTTCTCATAGCCAACCTGTTTTGACCGAGGGAAACACCGCGATCCAAGCTTCTCATAGCCAACCTGTTTTTACGGAGGGAAACACGGCGATCCAAGCTTCTCATAGCCAACCTGTTTTGATGGAGGAAACACGGCGATCCAAGCTTCTCATAGCCAACCTGTTTTGACCGAGGGAAACACGGCGATCCAAGCTTCTCATAGCCAACCTGTTTTGATGGAGGGAACACGCGATCCAAGCTTCTCATAGCCAACCTGTTTTTTACGGAGGGAAACACGGCGATCCAAGCTTCTCATAGCCACCTGTTTTGACCGAGGGAAACCACGAGGAGGTAGAACAACAAAGCCTTGGTCGGCTGATGGTGCGCAGACCCTGCTATTGCGACTGCAGGTGCTTGTGCTCCCCCACGATAAACAAGGATAAAGAATTAACATGTAATTATATGTAACAGCTTTACGGAGTGAAGACAAAACAAAGTAACTAAACGTTTCGGTCATGAGTCTTCATCGGTGCAACAGCTTGCACAGAATAAATGGATGGAAATAGCAGGACAAAATGGCTAACATAGAATTATTAAAAAGCCCCAGTCAAATACAAGTGGATAAAGAAATACAGCGAAGACGATGGCACTGGATAGGGTAACATTGTGGAAGCCAACTGTGAGTATTACACAACAAGTCTTTTTGGAATCCCCAAGGAAAAAGACAACGCGGAAGACTAAAATATTCTTGGTGAAGACAGACGGAAGCAAAGATGAAGATGATGATGCAGACATAAAATGTTCTTAGAAGAATGACAAGAAACAAAGCGGCTTGGAAAGTGTTTGTTGAAGACCTATACTCCACAGGGAGTTGAAAGTGTTTGTTGAAGACCTATACTCCACAGGGAGTTGAAAGTGTTTGTTGAAGACCTATACTCCACAGGGAGTTGAAAGTGTTTGTTGAAGACCTATACTCCACAGGGAGTTGAAAGTGTTTGTTGAAGACCTATACTCCACAGGGAGTTGAAAGTGTTTGTTGAAGACCTATACTCCACAGGGAGTTGAAAGTGTTTGTTGAAGACCTATACTCCACAGGGAGTTGAAAGTGTTTCTTGAAGACCCATACTCCACAGGGAGTTGAAAGGAAGAAGACGTTTTACGCAGCGAGGACAAAAATAACTAAACGTTTCGGTCACGGATCTTCATCAGTACAACAGGGCAGAAAATAACACAGCTATAACAACAGACATACTATATACCAACTATATATGCACGATAACATCAACCGATATGTTTTATTGATACAATTTGTCAAGGATGTTTGGATTGTAAATAACACCAGTGTATTTTTACTCCTTTGTACTTGAGCGCCAAAATCTAAAAAATAGCTGGATTTTGGTCAATTCTTTAGAAATGTCGTACAGGGTCCTATTTATGACTTTTGTAAAGAACGTTTCTATATATAGAATTCTTAACCTAGTTTATGGGGATTGGTGTAGATGTAACGCGCACATTTACCCTCCTGACAATTTACCTCGCTCGAAAGTACTCGAATGTTGTAGCGGAGTAATCGTTATTGTCAATACATTTGTTTACGATACCGTGGGCAGGGGCCGCGGGAGGAGGAAGAAGGAAAGGGAGAATACTGTGGTAGTAGTTGGCGCTATGTACATTAATTTGTGTGTGTGTGTGTGTGTGGGGGGGGGGAGGGAGTTTTAAGAGGCGGCTGTCCCGTGCGCATTATCAACATCATCATCGAGTGCCATCTCCGCAACGAAGGTTGTCTACCGTAGAGCCCCATTCTGTCATGTGTCTTGCTTTGATGGTGCAGGTTGTCATAGGCTGACTTGTCCATCTTTTGATGTTACACGTCCATGTTAGTCTTGGTTTGCCTCTGCCTCTTTTACCTTGTATTTTCCCCTCCAGGATTACTTTTAGTAGGCTGCTGTGTCTTTTAACAGGCCCCAAAAATCTCATTTGTCTTGTTTAAATTGTATTTAGTAGTTCTCTTTTCCTATTTAGTTGTTTTAAGACTTCATCGTTTGTTTTCTTTTCTTTCTATCCAATTTTACCTATTCTTCTATATATCCACATTTCAAAAGTTTCAATTTTCGGTTCAGTTTTCTTGTCTAATGTCCATGTTTCTGCACCATATAGGAATGTTGAGAAGACATACCATTTTGCTATTCTTAGTTTTAGCCCTGATGTTATTTGTTTTGATGTTAGTATGTTCAATATCATAAGCGCGCAAAATCTGCAAGCCAAAAATGTTGTAATAAATCTATCTATCTATCTATTGTCCTTTCGAGCCGAAGATGGCACATAGGGCAGAACTACAATCTCAAAAACAGAAACCTTGCGTGCCAAAATGGCACATATTGCAGAGATCACTGCTTCTAAAATCTATGCTGTTTCCATAACAAAACTTTTTACAATGACAGCTTGTCAAGCCATCGATCAACCTCCTTAGTCGTCTTTTACGACACGCCTGGAAGGTCACAGTGTCACTTTTCTTGACTTCCCACATAATATGGCCCCAGTAACACACGGGAGGTTGTAATAAATACTCGTACTAAATAAAAATCGTTCTCTTTATCATCAGTCCCGTAACCGTGGCTGACATTAGGGCTGTCTCACAATTGACCTTCAACCTTCACCTTCAAAAGTTGTTCCCTGAGACGTGACGAAAGTTAATCCTGCTCATTCTTGGATGTTTTCCCGCCACTTTCTCTGTCGATCGTCTCTTCGTTTGTCTAGGACTGTCCCCTGCAACATGCTCTTGTTAAGTCTTGTTTATGATCGTGTAGAGCTTATAAAATAAGGTCTCTTTCCATTTTTAATTGTCAGTCTTTTACTGTCGACCAAAGGTAGGTTACCTACGGCCCGTGGGACAGAAAAGACTCGCCAGGCTATTTTAGCTCGTGGCAAGGCGCTGTGCAAAGGAGTACGGGTTCGATCCTGCTTAGGACCATATATTGTTCTTTTGTTTTCTGTTGTTGATTATTTGCCATTTTTTTTCGAGTGCTGTAAACATACCTCTTCCTCTGAATTGATTCGCAGATTATCGCCTCGGAAGTTTTCCTCTATAATCATATCCATTTATTATTATTTGTCTCTTATTATAATCGGCCCTTGGGCTTGATTTAAAAAAAAAAATATACACTCCATTGAAAAGGGGTAGGGTTCGATCCCAACTGACGACTTCCGGTTCACCCAGCCTTAATGGGTACCGGATTTTTCTCTGGGAAGTGGAGCGGCATGGGCGTAATACCGACCACTTTACCCCAAAAATCATGCGCCGAAGTCTGTAACATTTATGGTCACTAACACCATATTCCCTATACGCCACTTGGCGTGACGGGAGTACTTTACTTTATTTTTAAAATATATATAATATATATATATATATATACACTCCATTGCATGACTAAAAAAAAAAATAATAAAAGTATGACATATAAGTATACATAATTGCACAACCATTCAGAACCCGTAAAAAAAATGTAATTTGATTATCGAATTCGACAAAAGAAATAATTGTTACCTTAATTTGAGTCTATTAGTTGCTACGTGTTGCAGTCAAGACAACACAGCTCAAAGTCTTTGATAATGATCACTACACTGTCAAATAGTCCTTTTAATGTCGCTGATTAGTTGGCTGATCAGAAAAGTGGTGCAGCTGTTGTTTTTAGTGTCACAATTGCTGAAGATCGTGGTTTTGAGAGTGGGTGGCGTGGTATTGTAATACGCTGACGTTGAAGTTAAATAATAGGATTTTGATTCGATGACAATCTTGCGTCAGATCAAAGAACATGTCTTTGTCTTTGGCATTGATTTTAGATAGTACAAATTGAGGTAATGGACGGATGTCATGCCATTTTTTAAATTAAGTAGCAATGTATTTAAAGTTAATAACCTGATGTCACCAATTAGTTTACACAATGATAATAGTAAGCAAAAGGAGGAAAGTAGATACAGGATTTCGTACTTTTCTGCAATAAAAGACTGGATTATTTCTCTATTCTGTATCGCGGTAACCTCGTGTGGTTCAATATACAATGAAGCATATTATCTATTCTGTATCGCGGTAACCTCGTGTGTTTAATATACAATGAAGCATATTCTTTATTCTGTATCGCGGTAACCTCGTGTGTTTAATATACAATGAAGCATATTCTCTATTCTGTATCGCGGTAACCTCGTGTGTTTAATATACAATGAAGCATATTCTCTATTCTGTATCGCGGTAACCTCGTGTGTTTAATATACAATGAAGCATATTCTTTATTCTGTATCGCGGTAACCTCGTGTGTTTAATATACAATGAAGCATATTCTTTATTCTGTATCGCGGTAACCTCGTGTGTTTAATATACAATGAAGCATATTCTCTATTCTGTGTCGCGGTAACCTCGTGTGTTTAATATACAATGAAGCATATTCTCTATTCTGTATCGCGGTAACCTCGTGTGTTTAATATACAATGAAAGCATATTCTCTATTCTGTATCGCGGTAACCTCGTGTGTTTAATATACAATGAAGCATATTATCTATTCTGTATCGCGGTAACCTCGTGTGTTTAATATACAATGAAGCATATTCTCTATTCTGTGTCGCGGTAACCTACTGTGTTTAATATACAATGAAGCATATTCTTTTTTCAGTATCGCGGTAATCTCGTGTGTTTAATATACATGAAGAAGCATATTCTTTATTCTGTATCGCGGTAACCTCGTGTGTTTAATAAACAATGAAGCATATTCTTTATTCCGTATCGCGGTAACCTCGTGTGTTTAATATACAATGAAGCATATTCTCTATTCTGTATCGCGGTAACCTCGTGTGTTTAATATACAATGAAGCATATTCTTTATTCAGTATCGCGGTAATCTTGTGTGTTTAATATACAATGAAGCATATTCTTTATTCTGTATCGCGGTAACCTCGTGTGTTTAATATACAATGAAGCATATTCTCTATTCTGTATCGCGGTAACCTCGTGTGTTTAATATACAATGAAGCATATTCTCTATTCTGTATCGCGGTAACCTCGTGTGTTTAATATACAATGAAGCATATTCTCTATTCTGTGTCGCGGTAACCTACTGTGTTTAATATACAATGAAGCATATTCTTTTTTCAGTATCGCGGTAATCTCGTGTGTTTAATATACAATGAAGCATATTCTTTATTCTGTATCGCGGTAACCTCGTGTGTTTAATAAACAATGAAGCATATTCTTTATTCCGTATCGCGGTAACCTCGTGTGTTTAATATACAATGAAGCATATTCTCTATTTCTGTATCGCGGTAACCTCGTGTGTTTAATATACAATGAAGCATATTCTCTATTCTGTATCGCGGTAACCTCGTGTGTTTAATATACAATGAAGCATATTCTCTATTCTGTATCGCGGTAACCTCGTGTGTTTAATATACAATGAAGCATATTCTTTATTCAGTATCGCGGTAATCTTGTGTGTTTAATATACAATGAAGCATATTCTTTATTCTGTATCGCGGTAACCTCGTGTGTTTAATATACAATGAAGCATATTCTCTATTCTGTATCGCGGTAACCTCGTGTGTTTAATATACAATGAAGCATATTCTCTATTCTGTATCGCGGTAACCTCGTCTGTTTAATATACAATGAAGCATATTCTCTATTCTGTATCGCGGTAACCTCGTGTGTTTAATATACAATGAAGCATATTCTCTATTCTGTATCGCGGTAACCTCGTGTGTTTAATATACAATGAAGCATATTCTCTATTCTGTGTCGCGGTAACCTCGTGTGTTTAATATACAATGAAGCATATTCTCTATTCTGTATCGCGGTAACCTCGTGTGTTTAATATACAATGAAGCATATTCTTTATTCAGTATCGCGGTAATCTCGTGTGTTTAATATACAATGAAGGATATTCTTTATTCTGTATCACGGTAACCTCGTGTGTTTTAATATACAATGAAGCATATTTGTTTTCAAAGAACACAACCCGAGATCTCACTTTCAATCCAAAGATGAAAATTATAGTTCAATGGAAGGACAATTTAGGCAGGACATAATAGCACATTTAAAGAAGTCCTGAGTAGGTCAACAGAGTGTGTTTTACAATGTAAGTAAATATTCCGAGAATGCTGATTGTGTGAGCATTATTATTAAGAAAGAAATTGCGAAGAGTTTGAAACTATTTTTCCGATGGAGAATTTGTGAAAGAGTGTTTCGAAGCAGCTGATAATGTACTTTGTCCCGATAAGAGTTATTTATTTCCCCGAGTAAGTTTGTCACCCGGACTGTCGAAAGATGCATAGATGACACGGGTAAAGATGTTAAGAATGGCTTAAGAGTGCGTGCGTTCACCGTCGCATTAGCTGAGTCAGTGATATGGCAGAGACAGCTCAATTATTGATCTTTATTATGGCACCGGCACGTTACAGAGAACATATTAGCGTTACAGCCACTAAAGGCACCACAACAGATGAGGGCATTTTCTAATCACTGGAGCCCGCTCTTAAAGATTTTGGGTTAATTAGGACAGGCTTTATGGAGTGAAAACAGACGGAGCACAAGATATGGCTGGTCAAAAGTCAGGCCTCATTACAAAACAAAATCCCACTTATTAGATCCAGAATGTGATCATCTTGATGTTTCATTCCTACATTGTATTTTTCACGCAAAATCGGTGCGCTAAATCGTTTGAAGTTCTGACGTCATGTCAGTCGTGGTATCGTGTGTGCCATTTATAACAGCAAGAAGGCTCAATCATCATCAATTCCAAGAAGTCCTTCTTTACATGGATTCAGAGAATGGCAATCTGCTTTACTATTGTGAAGTACACTGGTTAAGTCGGTGGGAAATGCTAAATTGACTTATTGACTTAGTGCTGAAGTTTAATGTTTTTACACACATTAAGGGTAGTCTGGTCAAAAGAATTATCGGACCCTCAGTGAATCTGCCAGCTAGCGTTTCTGTTTGACATGACTCAACATTTGGATGACCTTAACCTCTTCTTATCACCTTAACACAGGGACAGCTGGTGCAACTAACTCTACAGACACATCAAAGCTTTCCACACACAAAAAGAAAAAAAAACTGAAACTGATGAAGAGTAATATGGAGAGAGAAATACTACTTTCTTTGTAAGGCTTGGAGAGAGAAATACCACTTTGTTTGTAAAGCTTGGAGAGAAAAATACTACTTTCTTTGTAAGGCATGGAGAGAGAAATACTACGTTCTTTGTAAGGCTTGGAGAGAGAAATACTACTTTCTTTGTTAGGCTTGGAGAGAGAAATACTACTTTCTTTGTAAGGCTTGAGAGAGAAATACTACTTTCTTTGTAAGGCTTGGAGAGAGAAATACTACTTTCTTTGTAAGGCATGGAGAGAGAAATACTACTTTCTTTGTAAGGCTTGGAGAGTGAAATACTACTTTCTTTGTAAGGCATGGAGAGAGAAATACTACTTTCTTTGTAAGGCTCGGAGAGAGAAATACTACTTTCTTTGTAAGGCTTAGAGAGAGAAATACTACTTTCTTTGTAAGGATTGGAGAGATAAATACTACTTTCTTTGTAAGGCTTGGAGAGAGAAATATTACTTTCTTTGTAAGGCTTGGAGAGAGAGAAATACTACTTTCTTTGTAAGGCATGGAGAGAGAAATACTACTTCTTTGTAAGGCTTGGAGAGCAGATGAGGTTTCTTATTAATTTCATCAGCTAATCAGACGTCATTTATCAAATGTCCTGCCAGTTCGTGGATCGTAAACAAATTGTTGGCTGCACAACAAGTCAGAATGTATCTCAACACCATTTGATATCGATATAAATGCGGTTACGGCAGCGATATAAATGGAAGTATTGAATTGCAAGAAAAAATGTTCAAAGTGGAAGGACCTGAAGGTACTGGACTTCTAGCCATCTTATTTCCCACGTGAACAACATCCAAGATCACATCCAATACACCAAAAGTTAACGATAAGTTAATTCGATGATGTACATTCTACACAATCCCTTATCTGCGCTAACCTGTAAGTGTTGGGAATACATTGTAGAACTGCATAGATGCTTTATAGATCACAGCAAGGTCTTCAACTGCGTACAACATCAGAAGCAGCTGAACATCATGAAAGATGTGGGCTTCCCAACACAACCAATACAACTTATCGAACCTCTAGATCACGGACAGAAGCATCAGAATAGCGGGTAAAACATCAAACTGGTTCGAAGTAAAAGATGGGTGAGACAGGGATGCATCCTCTCTCCACACCTGTTGAACATCTATGTTGAGGACATCATGAGAAATGGCAGAAACGATGACAGATTTGTGAAGTTCGACCCTTTCATAATAAATGGCAGCATAATTCCAGAACTCAGAAAAAAAAAACACAATGAAAAGCAAAACTTCTAAGCATACCGAACACTAAGATACTGTCCATGGACAAAACAAAAAGCCACCCAATATCATCATCAACAGGGAAGTACTTGAGATTGTAACAAACTATGAATACCTGGAGTCTGCAGTAACTAACAATTGAGACTGCCAGAAAGAGATCAACAGAAGATTAACAATAGCAACCAAACGCCATGAAGAACATATGGCACAACACCAGCAAGGCAGTCAAAGTAAAATTACTAAGGACACGTATCTTCCCGATAGCAACATATGGTTGTGAATCACGGACTATCTCGCACACTGCAAGGAAGAAAATTGATTAATTCGAAACAAAGTGCTGCAGACAATCTATAAGACACCTTGGATAATGAACAAGAGCAAGGAAGACAATGTAAAAGATTTAAACATTTAAAAGAATGTTATTAATAAACACCATTCTACAGAGGAAATTACAAATAATATGGCCTCGTCAAAAGACACAGCGGGCTGGAAAAAAACAATAGAAGTTCATGGGCGCTCATCATGGGCAGACCAAGAAGATTGTGGTTACAAGACATCAAGGAGGTCTTAAATAGGACACCAGAGAAAGTGGATACCTGGCTAGAGACATTCAGACCGGCTGTAGTGAGTGCAAATTTCTGCAAAGGACATGGAACCTGATGATGATTGTCACCACAGCGCACATAACTGGGACGCGTCTATACAACACTGAAACCATATTGGTATCGCTTGCAATAGGTGGGTAGTAAGAATACCCAAATTACTTGAGACCCAACCTAAAATGGCAAGAAAAAACAAACATAATTTGTTCCTGGCCGACAGTTCGGGTGTTTAGTCGTATCGATACCACCGCAAGGTGGCGTGACAGTCGCGAATACCTGTCTGCTATAACCAGAGACCATAACAGCGCCGGGCATGTGTTACAGCGCTCCTCGTCTCTTCATTTAGTTCTACAACACCATTCCACTATGACGGCGGACCCTAGGAGCTGCGTGGTAGCTGTCGATGGCAGCGAAGATTCATTATTTGCGCTAACATGTAAGTGTTCTTGTCATTTTTTAACGAAATACTTTGTGTCACTAAATTGGACCTTTACCTTTACCACTTTACCGATATATAGCGTCAAGAAGCTAAAGGGCTGAAACACTTGCCCGAGGAGGTCTCCTTTCTGATGATCAGATTACCTCCTGCTGCGAAGTTCTAGTACATAGTTTTTCTATTATATATATATATAATTTACTAGTTTAGTGTCGGAAATTATTTCTGCTCGGAGTAACGTCCCTTGCACTTTATTTGGTAGCTCGCGAATCTGTCACTGGAAGACCCCGAAGTTTAATGTTTTGAAATGGCCTTCAATGAACCCTAAGCCTTGTTGAAACAAGAACATTAAATGCACACAACCTGGAAACAGTTGATGATTCAAGTGAATCCGGTCAGTGAGGGGAGATCGCTCGTTTAGCAGAAATAATTTGGGACACCAAACTCGTATATTGCCTATAATTACATATAGTCCTGTTATATAATTGATCGGGAAGATCTTTACATACATAATAGTTCCATATGATATATGTTATGATGTCAATATGAAATGGTGATTCATCTCTTTACTTTGTGAAGTGATCGCGGACACCAAATAAAGCTTCTTCACAGTGAGTGTTATTTTATAAAATAAACCTTCCTTCTATCCTTCCTTCCTTCCTTCGACCTTCCTTCCTTCCTTATCTTTCAATGTGCATGAGTGAAATATTTTAATCTTCGACACTCTCTTTGACGGTTCTCTTCAATGTCACGTTTCCATTTGTTTCTAGCATTTTCTGTCTATCCATCTTTTACTATGACGTCATCTTAGTCTGTTGGTTTAGTTGCGTTTCTGGAAAACATGGACTGGATTTATTATATTGCACTTAATTATTATTTAGATTTCGTGTTCATAATCTTAATAAGTTGGTTATTTTTTTTCTTTATAAACTTGGTCATGATTTGTTGAAAATTTGAGATGAATTTTACTGCATTCTGTGTCATTGTTTCATCCATTGCCGCCTAGGGCTGAAAGCCTGCCCGCTGAGGGGGACAACCCAATGGTTGTGACGTTTTCAGAATTGCGAGAAGGGGCGATTGTGGGTAAAATGACGTCAGTCGTCTATAGCTAACACAGCTGAAGACGTCATAAACTTGGGATGCTGTCGGGAAAATGATCTCAGCCAATCAGCTTTCAATATTTGTGGCTCTGGGGTATCACGTGGGGACATAGACTGGAGACAAAGGTCGCTTGACCAGTGCGGTCGTGACGAGGTTTACTCTCTGAAATTATCGTTTATTTACTGAAACTATTTTAAAATTTGGTAATGTTAATGTTGCAGTTTTTTTTTTCTCTCTCTTAAAATAGAAGTCCGAAACACTGAATTCGTGATATGTTTTAATGGTTTGATAAGTTGTTAGGTTCTCATTACAATTTGTGGAGATGTGCAATATTTATTATCAGTTGCATTATCACCCCCCCCCCCCGATTTTAACAGCTTTATCTGCTCGGTTATATCATTGTTTTACACCTACCTTGTGTTTATTATGACTGACTTTGTTCTAAAATAATTTGTCATGGTCGTCATAGGTCGTCATAGGTTGTCATAGGTCGTCATAGGTCGTCATAGGTTGTCATAGGTTGTCATAGTCGTCATAGGTTGTCATGGTCGTCATAGTTTCGTCATAGGTTGTCATAGGTCGTCATAGGTTGTCATAGGTTGTCATAGGTCGTCATAGGTCGTCATAGGTTGTCATAGGTCGTCATAGGTTGTCATAGGTTGTCATAGGTTGTCATAGGTCGTCATAGGTTGTCATAGGTTATCATAGGTCGTCATAGGTTGTCATAGGTCGTCATAGGTAGTCATAGGTCGTCATAGGTCGTCATAGTTGTCATAGGTCGTCATAGGTTGTCATAGGTTGTCATGGTCTTAATAACAACCTTTTTGTCGAGGAAGACAACGTTGTGTGTTGTTGTATCCTTTAGAGTACTTTTTCATTTGAAATACGATAAGTAAGATGCCCCAAACCTTACGTTCTGATTTCATTCCCATAGCTTGTATTTGGAATAAGACTATTAGATGTGAATAATATACAGTATGATATGTATTATTCAATTTTATTTACTGTGTATTTGAGAGGCGAAATAAACACAATGTTTTCAGAATACAGCCCGTGAATTATATAAAGTAGATACCAATTCCGATCCAGTCGAAAATGAACTGTGAAAGTTAGGCCGTTCGTCAATGGCGCTACTGATAACATTGATTTAACTGCATACAGCAGCCGTAATGGGAGGTAATCTGACATCATTAGAATAAATTATTTCCCTTGGTAAGAATAAAGAACGGGAACAAAGAAGTGGTTTTTATCAATATTTCCGAACAGTTGCAGCGTTGAACAATGCGTTACCACTGAACTAAAATAAGGTGACCATATTTTTGAAATCCCATTCCGGGACGGAATAATTTCTTCAATTTTCCACCAATAAAATTACATTTCTTCTTGCTGTCATTTTCAAGTGAATAATACATACATTTTAAAACATCTAATAATATAGACCTACAATACGCTATCAGGATAACCAGGAGATTAAAAAAAAAAACAGTGATACTCACTTAAATTGAAGGTGAAACAGAGATGCTGTACTTTTCAGATGAGTGAATTTTCTGTAAAATGTCCTTATTTGTATGCAGCATCTTATAAAATTCGACACATGTTCCCTCATAGTTCACTTTGGTGATCAACATGGCTTTTAAAGTTTCAACACCTAGTTGTGTTTTATCATTTGTCCACAAACTGTTCATCATAGAAAACACTCGTTCTGTTGCAGCATTTATTCCAGGTAGACACAAAAAGAACTCTGCCAACTTCAGAATATGTGAAACGGCACATGATTGTTTCTGAAGTGGGAAGCTAGTTCAACCCAACGCTGCCCTGGTAATGTTTTATTAAGACTCCACTCACTAATTTTTTGTGAAGTAACGAACTGTTTCATGTAGACATATCGTCATACATTTCATTTTCTGGAAAGTCGACTGAAGGCATTGTTTGACTCTCTAATGATGAAGACTTCTCAATATCTTCCCAATTTGGTGTTCTGTTCAGCATTACCCAGCTGTAAGACTCTAGGTTTTGAAAATTATTTGCAGCCCATTTCTTCAAATAACTTAAAGCTGTTTCATAAAATGAAGAAACACTGGCGTTAAACTTGTTCACATCATCACGTGGAAATCCTTCCATTTCCAGCTTTTGAAGGATTATCTGAACTCTTGATGGCAAGAAGCCGTCTTCCAGCTTGGACTCCAAGATAGCTTTCAACCTATTGATGTTGTCAATGACTTCAAATACAGTGACCATCTGTCCCTCTACTTTCTGCACTGCTTCGTGGAAAGAGGATGCCTGACTGTGAACCAAAATAAGCCATGCCTCAGACAGTGGGTTTTCAAAGAATTCCTGTATAAAAACTGGGCATCTGTCTTGAGATTGAAAATATGATTTTAGAGGCAGGAACATGTAAAGAACCATTTCAACAGCAGGCAAGAGCGCAAGCCACCTAGTTTGTGCATAACCTAAAATCATCTGGAAGTCTGTGTCGACAAACTGACAAAACTCCTTGAGACTTTCAACTCTAACTGTGTATGATTTGAAGTACAGATACATTTTTGCAATAGTCATTTCAACATCAACAGGCAATACGTCTGCAGCTGCTCGAACAGTGTTGTGGAAAATATAGCAAGCACACCCAACACCTATCAAACTATGTCCAAGGTTTTCTTTCAGTTTTGTGAAAACATTGTTCTGTCCTTTTCTTTCAGCGCCCCCAAAATTAGAATTTGTGTTGTCTGCACATAATCCAACTACTTTCAGTTCTAACCATTTTCAGTTAGACAGTCAATAAGAAAACTACTTACTATATCAGATGTTTCACCCGGCAATGACTTCAACTCTAATATTTTAACTTTCAGTCCCTTATTGCGATCAAAGTATCTGACAAGCAAAGGAAAAATCTTGATTTCTTTGTGGTTGGAGGCATCTGTCAGTATGGAGATAAATGTTACGTTTTCTAGGTCACATCTCAACTCGTTTAGAGCATGGGTGTGAACACATTCCGAATAATAGCTTCTGTTTTCGTACGTGCACAAGCAAATTTTGGTTCTAAAGTTACCTGAAGCAATTTTGATATGCAGTCCATAGATCTAAACGTGTGATTGTGCATCACTGTATGATATGCAAAGGCACCTTCTGTAGCTGCTAACTGTTCTTCTTTGTCACCAACCTGTTCAGCTCGAAAAAAATTTGTCAACGACGAGCTTGATGCAGCAGTAGCGACGGCTCTCTTATGTTTATCACTATTTATGTGGCTCTTAATATCACCACGTCCACTATGGTTAATAGTAAACCCGGATGAACATATATTACATCTTACAGTGAAGTCTGATGACGATGTAGACTTTTTTTATAAAAGGGTATTCCTTTTGTAAATCTTGATTAAAACTACAATTACGCTTCGGTGCCATTTTTTGCGAAAGTGAAAGTGAAAGTTAGTAACACAACGAATATATACGAGATTTAAAACTAGGAGCGCATTCTACCTTTTTGATATTAAACAAAATTGTCCACACAGCAACGGAATAATACTTTTTTTTTTTTATTGAAGAAATGTACGCCGTATACCAAAATGGCAAAATTGGTAAACGTTTGTGTCCCAAATTATTTTTTTATCAAATCCGGGACAAAAGCTAAAAAATATGCCAAAATCGGGACAAAACCGGTACGGCAGCTAATCCGGGACAAAGGTTCAAAAAATGTCAAATTCCGGGACTGTCCCGGACAATCCGGGACGAATGGTCACCTTAGAACTAGGCACTAACAGCAGCTCAACATATCGGAGTAAGTTTATCCAGACATAAGGGGAAACAAACGTGCAGAGATTATGTTTGGAGTTTTCATTTCTATATTTATTATCGGCAACTATTATATAACATGAAAACTAATATACTCGATATAACATGAAAACCAATATCCTCGATATAACATGAAAACTAATATACTCGATATAACATGAAAATCAATATATATAAGAGAAACAGAACATCAATAGGAAGTATAGTGAAAACGGCAAATCACAAACAGCACAAATAGACTCAAGATGTAACAAGGCTTGTCAAATCATCGGACAACTGTCACCACTATTGTCCAACAAGGAAATAACTCTAGAGGCAAAACGGACACTCTACAATACAATCGTCATCACAACGTTGTGCTACCAATGCCAGACCTGGACCATAGATGAAAAAAACAATAACAAAAAAGTCACTACCGAGGTGAAACGTATTAGACGAATGACAGGAAACAGCCTGAGAGATACGATCAGAAATGAAGAACTGAGAAAAAAGCTAGAATAATTTCCATTATTGACAATATAAAGGAAAAACATATAAAATGGTTTGTCCACGTGATAAAGCAGAAAGATAAAAAAAAACACAGTGAGCCTTCAATAAACTTGGCGAGAACACCAGACCCAAGGGCCGACCACAAAGATGGATTGACGGAATTTTAGAAACACTAGGAACCAACTGGCAGGAGATGCCAACAGAGGATCAAAAGACAGCAAATTATGCTTCCCTTCAATGCTGAAAGCAAATGAAGAAGGATAGAAGAAAAAGATGGACTTTAACAACTAATTTCTTCTTTTGCGTTCTCCCGACAACTTCCCTTCTTCGTCTTTGAAAAGTGTTAAATGTTCGCTATATGCGTGTGTTGTTATTTACGATAAGTTACGACATTTGGTCAAAAACCTACAGTCAATATGGTGGATAGACGGCAGGACCGTTGAGGCTCTGTCAGAAAAGTGTTCCTTGTTGCAGTTTCCTAACATTCCAAGTCCGGCTTGCTGCCGGAGCTACTGAGTTGAGTGCTCTCCGTGAGCTGTGTTTTTTATCGGATAAAGTTTTGATATTCCGCTTGTTTACGAAAAATGAAATCATATGACAAAGTACAGATAGTTGCGTTTACTTTCGGAGCGGCTACGCCTTATGTCTTTTGGCGTATGATGTGGCTCACGTGCCTTAATTTTACCAAACTCACGTGTCTTAGTTTTACCAACTAAAGTATCTTAATTTTACCAAACTCACGTGTCTTAGTTTTACCAAACTAAAGTATCTTAATTTTACCAAACTCACTGGCCTTAAATTTACCAAACTTACTAACCTTAATTTTACCAAACTCACTAGCCTTAATTTTACCAAACTCACTAACCTTAATTTTACCAAACTCACTAACCTTAATTTTACCAAACTCACTAGCCTTAATTTTACCAAACTCACTAGCCTTAATTTTACCAACTCACTAACCTTAATTTTACCAAACTCACTAGCCTTAATTTTACCAAACTCACTAAGCTTAGGGTGTCCGGTTAGCGCAATCGATAGGCGGTTGGCTTACCACGGCAACAGTCGGGGTTCGTACCCTGGCGAGGACACCTGGGTTTTACTAATTCCCTAAAAATTAGTACCTCTGAAGTCGGAGTAAATCTGCCTGCATGGCGAGGGGCATCCTGTAATGGGATAAAACAGACTTTACACGCAAAATTCAGTCCCACAAAATTGAGTGGGTGGGACTTCGTCAGAGGTCGAAAGCTGACGAAAGCGAACGAACGAACGAACGAGCCTTAATTTTACCAAACTCATTAGTCTTAATTTATCAAACTCACTAACCTTAATTTTACCAAACTCATTAACCTTAATTTTACCAACCTCACTAATCTTAATTTTACCAAACTCACTAGCCTTAATTTTACCAAACTCACTAGCCTTAATTTTACCAAACTCACTAGCCTTAATTTTACCAAACTCATTAGCCTTAATTTTACCAAACTCATTAGTCTTAATTTTACCAAACTCACTAACCTTAATTTTACCAAACTCACTAGCCTTAATTTTACCAAACTCATTAGCCTTAATTTTACCAAACTCATTAGTCTTAATTTTACCAAACTCACTAACCTTAATTTTACCAAACTCACTAGCCTTAATTTTACCAACTCATTAGTCTTAATTTTACCAAACTCACTAGCCTTAATTTTACCAACTCACTAGCCTTAATTTTACCAAACTCATTAGTCTTAATTTTTACCAAACTCACTAACCTTAATTTTACCAACTCATTAGTCTTAATTTTACCAACTCACTAACCTTAATTTTACCAAACTCACTAGCCTTAATTTTACCAAACTCATTAGCCTTAATTTTACCAAACTCACTAGCCTTAATTTTACCAAACTCATTAGTCTTAATTTTACCAAACTCACTAGCCTTAATTTTACCAAACTCACTAGCCTTAATTTTACCAAACTCATTAGTCTTAATTTTACCAAACTCACTAGCTTTGATTTTACCAAACTCATTAGTCTTAATTTTACCAAACTCACTAGCCTTAATTTTACCAAACTCACTAGCCTTAATTTTACCAAACTCATTAGTCTTCAACAAATACTTTCAGTTCTCTGTTAAACATGGGTCTTCAACAAACACTATGAGCTCTCTGTGGAACATAGGTCTTCAACAATACTATCAGCTCTCTGTGGAACATAGGTCTTCAAGAAATACTATCAGCTCTCTGTGGAACATAGGTCTTCAACAAACACTATCAGCTCTCTGTGGAACATAGGTCTTCAACAAATACTTTCAGCTCCCTGTGGAATATAGGTCTTCAACAAACACTTTCAAAGCCGTTCTGTTTCTTGGCATTCTTTTAAGATCATGCTATGTCTTTTCCCCCATCTCTATCTCTTCCTCCACCTCTATTCTCCTAGAATATTTTGGTCTACCTCTCTGCCTTTTCCCTGAATTTCCCCAAAAAGGGACTGCCGTGTAATACTTTCAGTTGGTTTCGGCAGTGTGTCCTATCCAGCGCCATCGTCTTCGTTGTATCTCTTTTCCCACTGGTATTTGAAGTACACATACGTTTTGTAAAATATATTCAAAGTGATGAAACGAAGCTCTATCTGAAAATGTTCACAGCTTATGTGATTGAATACTGCACCCCCGAAACTAGTTTTTGATGTGTCGTCTCACAAAGTGAACCACTTCCATCAAATATGGACTTTAAGATTGAGGGGCATGTACTATGCTCCAAAGATCTTTATCTATGTCATAAATGTTGCCAAACTTCCAAGGTTAGAACTAAAATGTCAATCATAGATTAAAAAAAAAAAACAAACAGCTGATCTTCTCAATATTCCTGTATGGTGCAGAAACATGGACATTAGATAAGAAAACAGAATAGAAAATTGAAGCCTTTGAGAACTACTAAACACAATTCGAATAAGAGAAATGAGATTTTTTGAGGCATGTTAAAAGACACAACAGCCTACTAAAAGTAACTTTGGAAGGGAAAATACAAGATAAAAGAGGCAGACCAGTACTAATATGGAGGAGTAACATCAAAAAATGGACAAGTCAGCCTATGACATCCTGCACTATCAAAGCAAGAGACAGAGCGGAATGACGCTCCATGGTAGCCAACCTTCGATGCGGAGACGGCACTCAGTGATGGTGATGATGTGAGTGGCGATAACACTGAGCATGCAGCCTCTATTCTCCAGCTTCGTAGATCCCTGTAAGGGTTGAGAAACGGGATAAATGCTGCGATTCAACTTGCTTTGTTTGTAAATTTTTTTCTTGTGTCGGATGAACGAACTGAAAACAAATCTAGAACTAATACTCGGCGAGTATTAGCATTCCATGAATTTTCGGGTTCAAGGACAAGAGCCCACAGGCTGTTGAATATCAATAGCCAAACAATTAACGTTACATTTGCGACTTCCCACCACTCTCCAAGACCCACTTCTGACTAACCATTCGTGGTCTCAAACACAAACCCAGTGAAAGACACTACAATCAAGACTATAACCGTTGATGACGTCAATGGCAATACAAAACAAACTACGGCGACCTTGAAATGATTATTTCTGGTTGCGTTTTAAGAATTGCCCTTTAATTTGGAGCCCAAGATACGTGTCCCCACTCAAGTTACATCATTGCTCAGAACATATATTGATGTAACCAAACTGGATCACGTGTGTATCTGCCCCCCTTCCTCCCTGCCTCTTTCTTCACTTCCAACCTATACCTCTTCCGGTTTTGATGGAGATATAAAGTTCTGGTTCTTGCCGTTCTTACAGTCTCATTATCACTTTATGATGTCGTTTTTAGCTGGAATGCTATGAGTCCATTATAATCTGGGTCTACCACGGTCCATCTCCTCTTTTAATATTATGTTTGGTATCTAATCTCACTCTTTGCAGATGAGCAAACCATTTCATTGGTTGTCTCTGTGTGTAGTTTAGAATTGATTCAATGCCTAATCTCTCTATTATCATATTTCTTGTAATTCTCTCTTGTCTTGTCATTTCAAGAACTTTCCTCAAACATATAATCTGTGGTTAGTAGCATCCGTGTATGTTTAATCGTTGATTTAGCATGTTTGGCACTGATAGCACAAGTTGGGAATGAATAAACTCTGTATAAGATGTTTCTTTGTTGTGGTAGGTACCGACTTGTCAAGTCTAGGGGCTAGCTGTCCTATTATTTCGTTTACCTTGTTACATTGAATGTCTATTTCTTTATCCATTTTTGTAAGACTTTACTCAATACCTTCAGCTGTCACTCAGTTGTAACCTGTACATTGGTGCATGTCCTCCTCAGTTGTTCTATTGATGAGAAGTGTATGCTGTTCTTGGTGGCATCCACATCCCATTTAAATCCCTGATAGTAGCGACAGATGGTTTGTACTTGTCAAGTCTAGGGGCTAGCTGTCCTTGGTGGCATCCACATCCCATTTAAATCCCTGATAGTAGCGACAGATGGCTTGTACTTGTCAAGTCTAGTGGCTAGCTGTCCTTGGTGGCATCCACATCCCATTTAAATCCCTGATAGTAGCGACAGATGGCTTGTACTTGTCAAGTCTAGTGGCTAGCTGTCCTTGGTGGCATCCACATCCCATTTAAATCCCTGATAGTAGCGACAGATGGCTTGTACTTGTCAAGAAGAAGAAAGAAGAACAGTGGCGATCATAAAAAAATTAAATAAAAAAACCAGATCATTGCACATACGATTTGAACTTCTGGTACTTTGATTGTGTGAAACGATCAGCCTAACCTCAACTCTACAGGCATAATTATAGTCACTATTGCCTTCTACTTAAAAAAAAAGCATTATCGCTGAATGCAAAAAACGGCTATGTCGTTATCTGTAGTTATCGTTTCTTGATATACAATTATAGTGTTAACAAGTAGATGATCTGCACAACGATGTTTCCTTTCTCAGCTAGAAATGTCAAAGTATGGAAACCCTTATCGCAGCCATCTACAGGGTAACCATGAGGGCTAAAAGGGAAACCACAGAAACAACTTTACTAGCGTGACGTTTTCAGCTATAGGAGCTATGGACGGCTGACGTCATTATACCTACAACCACCACTGCTCGAAAAGCAGAAAAATGTTTCGCTATTTTGAGGTTTTCCCCCAGTGTTATCCCATTAGCCCTCAGGCGTACTCCTATAGATGGCGATGTCCTTAGAGTCTTTTAAGGCAAGAATACAATTCCGCCAGATCGCATGGCACATGGTTATCGGTCTTAGGATGCCCCATGTCTGGTCAACATTGTTTTCGCCACTGCACATAATTATATAACCACGCCACTGCACATAATTATATAACCACGCCACTGCACATACTTATATAACCACACCACTGCACATAATTATATAACCACACCACTGCACATAATTATATAACCACACCACTGCACATAATTATATAACCACACCACTGCACATAATTATATAACCACACCACTGCACATAATTATATAACCACGCCACTGCACATAATTATGTAAACAAAATGTATTTGTAATCAAGGTATGAAGACAATGACTTTCTATGTTTGATTGTTGTCGAGTTTGTCTTTGATGTTCAGAATGGGCATCAGGAAGAAGCCAGGGTCTGGGAGAGCCCAGCCAATCAACAATTCACCATGAGGAGTATGGTATTCCTAGCGAGTATTTCATACATGAGGAGTATGGTATTCCTAGCGAGTATTTCATACATGAGGAGTATGGTATTCTTAGCGAGTATTTCGTACATGAGGGGAATGGTATTCCTAGCGAGTATTTCATACATGAGGAGTATGGTATTCCTAGCGAGTATTTCATACATGAGGAGTATGATAGTCCTAGCGAGTATTTCATACATGAGGAGTATGATAGTCCTAGCGAGTATTTCATACATGAGGAGTATGATAGTCCTAGCGAGTATTTCATATGAGGAGTCTTAGACAATATACAATATTGTAGTCCTAGACAATATTTCATACGTTAAGTGTATGGTAGCCCTAGCGAGTATTCCACGAGGAGAACTTGATACACATTTTAGTAGGAGTGTAGTTTTGTTCTGGTAAAACTGCAATTCCAGCAAAGATAACTCTGAATAATAAACAGTTGGCGGCTTGCGCTAAGGTCATGAATAGCTAAAGTGTTGAGGAAGAAGCCATGAAAGCCTTGTGGTAACAGTGGTGCTGGACAGGAAAAGTACTGGCCCGGTAAAACGGAGCTGGCTATATCAGTTTATGTGAGCAGACGTTATAACGGGGCTGGCTATATCAGTTTATGTGAACAGACGGTATAACAGAGCTCGCTATATAAGTTTATGTGAACAGACGTTATAACAGAGCTCGCTATATCAGTTTATGTGAACAGACGTTATAACGGAGCTGGCTATATCAGTTAATGTGAACAGACGGTATAACAGAGCTCGCTATATCAGTTTATGTGAACAGACGTTATAACAGAGCTAGCTATATCAGTTTATGTAGCAGACGGTATAACAGAGCTCGCTATATAAGTTTATGTGAACAGACGTTATAACAGAGCTCGCTATATCAGTTTATGTGAACAGACGGTACAACAGAGCTCGCTATATCAGTTTTATGTGAACAGACGTTATAACAGAGCTCGCTATATCAGTTTATGTGAACAGACGGTACAACAGAGCTCGCTATATCAGTTTATGTGAACAGACGTTATAACAGAGCTCGCTATATCAGTTTATGTGAACAGACGGTACAACAGAGCTCGCTATATCAGTTTATGTGAACAGACGTTATAACAGAGCTCGCTATATCAGTTTATGTGAACAGACGGTACAACAGAGCTCGCTATATCAGTTTATGTGAACAGACGTTATAACAGAGCTCGCTATATCAGTTTATGTGAACAGACGGTACAACAGAGCTCGCTATATCAGTTTATGTGAACAGACGGTATAATGGAGCTGACTATATGAGTTGATGTGAACGGTGATTAATCTTCCCATTTGAACATTGTATAACTTGTAAACTTGCACAATGAAGCAAACAACTGAAGACTGAAGCAGAGAGTAATCGGTTCATCACTTCAAACTTATTATTTGATCAGTAACACGGAATTACATAGGAGAATATAAAAGAAAATGAAGTGCATTACAAGTCAAGTAAAGTACCGCCGTGACGCCAAGTGGCGTATAGAGAATATGGTGTTAGTGACCATAAATTTTACAGGCCTTCGGCACATGATTTTTGAGGTAATGTGGTCAGTATTACGCCCGTGCCACTTTACTTTCCCACAAAAAAATCTGGTACCCATTAAAGGCTGGGTGAACCGGAGCCGTCGGTTGGGATCGAGCCCTACCTCTTGTCCTTTGTAGTCCAGTTCACTAACCACTGAGCTATCGCGGCTTAGCATTTATAGAAGAATGGGATAATTTAGCAGGGAAGTAGAGAAACAATCAATGAAGTTTTGAAATAGTTGAACATAAGAATCATCAAATCAAGCAAGAGAAATGATGTGTCTGTGGACACACACACACTGAGAGCACATTACCTTATTTTTAATTTATTATTATTTTATTTATTATTAATTAAGAGTCATACTGGATGTGAAAATATAGGGCATACAAGACAGAGGCAAATAAAAATGAAAGTGGGCTCACAACATTAAAAGGTGGATAGGAGAGCCTGTGACAGCGTGTCCGTACAACCAAGGCAAGAGACATCCAAATGTCACTTATTGGTAGTCAAACTTCGATACGCAGACGCACACGATGATAATAACCTTTTTGCCCTTGAAACACTGCCAGCTGTGGTGTAATTTAAAAAAAAAATATCTAGACCTTTCGCATAAAACAAGTCGAGAAGAAAGCTAATCAAATGTGATATCTCCCACACAGCCCATATTTTTGAGCTGACACAAGGATCCTGAACTTGATTGGGTTAAAGAGGAAGTGGGAGGTGGGGGTGAGCTCTTGTGCGGGGTTGGTAAGGAAAATGGGGGGGGGGGGAACTTGGTGTTTCGTCTTACTTCCGGTGATTGGTTGTAATCTTAAAGCTGGCATACCGTAGACTAGAGAGACGTTCGTTATGTTTACATTATGTGACAGTTATGGCTGACTGTTGTTAGTGTCCTTGTATGGCTGATTGTTCTATTTTCAAAGATCTTGCATGTTTCATGTTTTTGCATGCCTAACTGTTCTTCTGTCTATGTTTTTGCATGCCTAACTGTTCTTCTGTCTATGTTTTTGCATGCCTAACTGTTCTACTGTCTATGTTTTTGCATGCCTGACTGTTCTACTGTCTATGTTTTTGCATGCCTAACTGTTTTTTTTTCAAGGTTCTTGCATATCTCATGGTTTTGTAGGTTTGACAGTTTTATTCTCCTAGGTTTTGTATGCCTGTCTGTTTTTTTTTATTTTCAATGTTTTTGTACCCTTGACTGCTCTATTCCTCATGTTTCTGTACCCATGTCTGTTCTATTTTTCTATGTTTTGTACCCCTGTCTGTTCTATTTTCCATGTTTTGTACCCTAGACTGCTCTATTCCTCATGTTTCTGTACCCATGTCTGTTCTATTTTTCTATGTTTTGTACCCCTGTCTGTTCTATTTTCCATGTTTTGTACCCTGGACTGCTCTATTCCTCATGTTTCTGTACCCCTGTCTGTTCTATTTTCCATGTTTTGTACCCTAGACTGCTCTATTCCTCATGTTTCTGTACCCATGTCTGTTCTATTTTTCTATGTTTTGTACCCCTGCCTGTTCTTTTTTTCCCATATTTTGTACCCTTGACTGCTCTATTTTTCACGGTTTTGTATGCCTGTCTGTTCTATTTTTAATGTTCTTGCTTGCCTCATAAATACATATTTGTACGTGTGTTGTTTGATATGGTTGTTCCTGTTGAAGGTCTATTGCGCCGAAACGCCGTTCTGGCGTGTGTTGTCCAGTTGTTACGTGAAACATTAACTAAACAGTTTTCCTATTATATATATATATATATATATATATTCAGTTCTCTTCTCTATTCGTAAGCCTGACTGTTCTGTTCTCAATTTCGTCTTTGACTTTAGAACGGAATGGCTTCACAGGAGGCTCGGCACACCCCATATCACACTCAGTACCTGTTCCAGCAACCAATAAAGTGTCCATTCCGATCGTTCATACTGTTCTATAGAACACGTTGCGTTCTGTGAAAATGGTGCGCTACTTGACGCTCACAAATGTGCCAAATTGAATGCGCTGAACTCTGTACAAATGGCTTACATTTCAAAATAGACACATCAGGGTCGCTGTAACGGTCGTCACGGGCAGCATATCTCCATGCACCCGCGACAATTCCGTGGACTTTAGATTAGTGAAAATGTCACACCAATAATCGCTGTCCCAGCAAATGAATCCAAGTCTCGACTTCGATGGGACACTCGATGCGACAGCAGTCCAGCTCGTGGCAAATATGGACACTCGATCCGACAGCAGTCCAGCTCGTGGCAAATATGGACACTCGATGCGACAGCAGTCCAGCTCGTGGCAAATATGGACACTCGATCCGACAGCAGTCCAGCTCGTGGCAAATATGGATACTCGATCCGACAGCAGTCCAGCTCGTGGCAAATATGGACACTCGATCCGACAGCAGTCCAACTCGTGGCAAATATGGACACTCGATCCGACAGCAGTCCAGCTTGTGGCAAATATGGACACTCGATGCGACAGCAGTCCAGCTCGTGGCAAATATGGACACTCGATGCGACAGCAGTCCAGCTCGTGGCAAATATGGACACTCGATGCGACAGCAGTCCAGCTCGTGGCAAATATGGATACTCGATCCGACAGCAGTCCAACTCGTGGCAAATATGGACACTCGATCCGACAGCAGTCCAGCTCGTGGCAAATATGGACACTCGATCCGACAGCAGTCCAGCTCGTGGCAAATATGGACACTCGATCCGACAGCAGTCCAGCTTGTGACAAATATGGATACTCGATCCGACAGCAGTCCAGCTTGTGACAAATATGGATACTCGATCCGACAGCAGTCCAGCTTGTGACAAATATGGATACTCGATCCGACAGCAGTCCAGCTTGTGACAAATATGCAGTCGAAAACTGCATCATTCATTCATCCCGTATCCGATCAAGGTCCAGCCTACAACCGTTCCACTAAACTCCGCAGCCAATCTTACTACAGCACTATCTCAGAGCGAGGACGCCAAAGCCATGTTGATTTTGTGGTCAGCTGAATACGACCGGGCTAGGGCTGTCTCCACAAACGAAAATCCAACCATAACGACCACTGTAAACCACACTACAACAAAAATGTCACCAGTACTGAGAATCAATTCAGAGGAAGAGGTATGTTTACAGTACTGGGGAAAAATGACAATTAATCAACAACAGAAAATAAAACAAAGAACAATATATGGACCGATTTCTTTTCTGTTGTTGATTATTTGTCATTTTTTCCGAGTACTGTAAACATACCTCTTCCTCTGAATTGATTCGCTGATTATCGCCTCGGAAGTTTCCCTCTATAATAATATTCATTTATTATTATTTGTCTCCAGTCCTGACCGTGGTACAACTAAATGGCCTTCTTGGCCTGCCGAACCAACGGAAGTCTGTTCTCAACTTTCAAGAATACCTAACTCAGCCCTTCCTGCTATTTACTGTTCTCCATCTACTGTGTTTCCAGTATAGAAGGAAACGGGAGTTGTCTCAACATGGCACTTTGGTTTACTTCGTAGATAATCATTTCTGTGACATTTGAATTTTCAATAATCTTTTTTTTTGTGAGACTCTTCTCTCTCATTTGCTTCGGGATGTTCTGTAAATGTAAAAACTTTGCTGAGGGATGTTATTTGCTGATAGATATATTGTATGTTGAACAAATTCAAATAAAAGAAAGCAGTGTCTAGGAATCTTGCGTAGCTTCACGTGGAGGCAGTTATTATTTTTTGTAGTTATTAAATGTTTTAACTTGTAGGATCAAATCAAAGAAATGCACAAAATTGCGAAGCTGCAGCAAAGCTAATTGTAAGGAGAAATAAAAAATATATATGTAGAAAAAAATTGAAAAAAAACAACGGTATGTTTAAAGCTTTACGTAATATGTGGACGACACAAACTAGATAAATAATAATTATTTACAATTTTTTTTTAAATTTTAAGTACATCTGTGTGTCTGTGTTGTATCTGTATTCCTGCTGAAGGCCTATTGAGCCGAAACGTTGTTCTAGTTAGTGTCGTCCACTCATTACGTGAAGCTTTAACCATACCGCTGTATCTATTTCTTTCTGTCTATTTCTATTTCATTTCTCCTAGTTATGAACGTGTCATTTGTAGCTACTCTTATGTCTCTCACATGCACAATTACTATAGTTCACAAATTCGTGCCCACAGAGTTGACCAATTATCTCGGAAACTGATGAATTTCTGTAATTCTTTTTTATGAAATCTATTTTTTTCACCGACCTTCAGATTTTATAACATTTAAGTACAAAGGTAGTCTGAATTTTGCACAAATAGTTTTTGTCCTAAAATTTAGGACAAGCAAGAGAATCATATTTTTTATATATCTCAAATAAGCAAAAATCATTTCTAAATGCACAACAGTAGGGCAATCAGACTGAAGGTCGGTGCAAAAATAAGATTTCACGAAAAAGATTTACAGAAATTCATCAGTTTCCGAGATAATTGATCAACTTTGTGGGCACGAATTTTCTGAACGAACTGTACCTACAACTGCCGCAACGAAGTGGTGAGGCCGGGGCTTTCATTGTGTAACAACGAGTTGTGTTGTTGAAAATTGGTGACTGATGCTGCATTATGTGTGTGTCCTTTTCTGTACACAGGTACTCATCATCATCGTGTGCCATACCAGTTGGCGTAGTCCTTCCACAATCTTCTATCTACAGTGCATCGTATCAGTTCTGTTGTTGACAGTTTTTCATGCCATGACACAAAGCTATCGAGTATTTTCTTTCTTTGTCGTCCGCGATCTCTCTTTCATTTTATTTTGCCAGTTATAACCAAGTATTTCAACTTTCCTCTTCTCATGATGTGCCCGAAAAATGTTGATTGTTTCTTTCTGATGTTTTTTTAAGAGTTCCCTTTTTGTGTTGGCCTCTTTGAGAATTTCTTCATTGGTCTTTTTAGCTGTCCAGGGAACTTTCAACATTCTTCTAAGGAATCCCATCTCTGTGGCCTCTAATCGTCTTGTCAATTGCTTGTCTTCTGTCCATGATTCGCTTCCATAGGTCAGAATTGGTTCTATATAGCACCGATGAACTCTCTCTATCACACTTCTATTGACATATATTTGTTGCATAATATATTTTTCATTTTCTGAAATGCCATTTTGGCATGAACTATTCTGCTTTTTATTTCTGTGGTGCATCTTCCATCTGATGTTATTATTGAACCCGTGAAATCTGAGGCTATACCCTCCCCCGGTCAATGGGTAGTGAGATCAGATGTCTAGCCCTCTCTGGGTAGTGAGATCTGATGTCTAGCCCTCTCTGGGTAGTCAGATCTGATGTCTAGTCCCCTCTGGGTAGTGAGATCCGTTGTCTAGCCCTCTCTGGGTAGTGAGATCTGATGTCTAGCCCTCTCTGGGTAGTGAGATCCGATGTCTAGCCCACTGGGTAGTGAGATCCGATGTCTAGCCCTCTCTGGGTAGTGAGATTCGATATCTAGCCCTCTCAGGGTAGTGAGATCCGATGTCTAGCCCTCTCTGGGTAGTGAGATCCGATGTCTAGCCCTCTCTGGGTAGTCAGATCCGATGTCTAGCCCTCTCTGGGTAGTGAGATCTGATGTCTAGCCCCCTCTGGGTAGTGAGATCCGTTGTCTAGCCCTCTCTGGGTAGTGAGATCTGATGTCTAGCTCTCTCTGGGTAGTGAGATTCGATATCTAGCCCTCTCAGGGTAGTGAGATCCAATGTCTAGCCCTCTCTGGGTAGTGAGATCCAATGTCTAGCCCTCTCTGGGTAGTGAGATCCGTTGTCTAGCCCTCTCTGGGTAGTGAGAATCGATATCTAGTCCTCTCAGGGTAGTGAGATCCGATGTCAAGCCCTCCCTGGGTAGTGAGATCCGATGTCTAGCCCCCTCTGGGTAGTGAGATCCGTTGTCTAGCCCTCTCTGGGTAGTGAGATCTGATGTCTAGCTCTCTCTGGGTAGTGAGATCTGATGTCTAGCCCTCTCTGGGTAGTGAAATCCGTTGTCTATCCCTCTCTGGGTAGTGAAACCCGATGTCTAGCCCTCTCAGAAAACGGCGAAAAACAGGAGGTCCCGTGAGCACACGCACACGTTAAAGAACCTTGACAGTTTAAAGTCGACATGAGTAGGCTAAACAATGGCCGCTGTCCGACCAACAAAAAATTGTTAATCAAATCTACCCTTCCATGCCGAAGGCGAATGTGTCGGGCCTAATGGTGCAAACCGCGTGAAATGTCGTAAATTAGCAACACAACGTATACACGCCCACTTCACGTGTGAAGGCTAAGAAGTAGAGTGTATATGTAAATGGATTGAACAGCTTTGCGTACTTATTCATTCATTTGTTTCTCGGGCCGAAGATTGCACATAGGGTGGAAGTCATAGTTTTCCATGATTGATTTGCTTCTAGTTTTGTAGTTCTTTGTTGTTTCTTAGTCCCATGATTTAGTCTTAGTCTCATTAGTTAGTTTTAGTCCCATGGTTTAGTCTTAGTCCCATGGTTCAGTCTTAGTCCCATGGTTTAGTCTTAGTCCCATGGTTCAGTCTTAGTCCCATGGTTTAGTCTTAGTCCCATGATTTAGTCTTAGTCTCATTAGTTAGTTTTAGTCCCATGGTTTAGTCTTAGTCCCATGGTTCAGTCTTAGTCCCATGGTTTAGTCTTAGTCTCATGGTTTAGTCTTAGTCCCATGGTTTAGTCTTAGTCTCATTGGGTTAGTTTTTAGTCCCATGGTTTAGTCTTAGTCTCATGGTTTAGTCTTAGTCCCATGGGTTAGTCTTAGTCTCATGGTTTAGTCTTAGTCCCATGGTTTAGTCTTAGTCCCATGGTTCAGTCTTAGTCCCATGGGTTAGTTTTTAGTCCCATGGTTTAGTCTTAGTCTCATGGTTTAGTCTTAGTCCCATGGTTTAGTCTTAGTCTCATGGTTTAGTCTTAGTCCCATGGTTTAGTCTTAGTCTCATGGGTTAGTTTTTAGTCCCATGGGTTAGTCTTAGTCTCATGGTTTAGTCTTAGTCCCATGGTTTAGTTTTAGTCCCATGGTTCAGTCTTAGTCCCATGGGTTAGTTTTTAGTCCCATGGTTTAGTCTTAGTCTCATGGTTTAGTCTTAGTCCCATGGTTTAGTCTTAGTCCCATGGTTCAGTCTTAGTCCCATGGGTTAATTTTTATTCCCATGGTTTCGTCTTAGTCCCATGGTTTAGTCTTAGTCCCATGGTTTAGTCTTAGTCTCATGGTTTAGTCTTAGTCTCCTCTAATAAATATTCTCCTAGCCACTTTCTAAGTCTTCCTTGATTTATTTTATCAGAAGTTTTCCACATAAATGCCTGACGGGGAATTCTTTCTTCATTCATTCTCAGCACATGGCAGATGTATTTCTAACGCCTTCTTATTATAAAGCATGACATTTATTTTCCTTTCGATTCGTCTCTTATCAGTTCGTTTGAAATATATATTTTCCCAGATTATGTTTGAGATTCTACGGAGTCATTTCTTTTCAAAGGCATTTAATTTTATATCTAAAGTCATTGGTGGATCTCCATCTGTCGTATCCATATGTCAGCACTGGTATCACACATAGTCGAACAATCAAAGTTTTGTTCACTTATTGAGTACTTCTGTATTTATTACAAAGAAGTTACCTGTATAACCTGTATAGAATACCATGTGAGGCATCATAGAATACCATGTGAGGCAACATAGAATACCACTTGAGGCATCATAGAATATCATGTGGGGCATCAGTGGGGAGGAAAATTCTCCAAGTAAACATCAGAGCTTATTGCGCTTGCCCATTTGTTATGTTCGGTCCTAGAAACATGCTGGCCCGCGTGTGGCAACAACTACCACCAGGGCAATCAAGCAGAAGTTCATGAACAGTAAATGAAGGTGGATTGGACCCACATATTTATTTAGACCTACGGGTTGATTAAAAAAATTCCCAGAAAAACTCCAATTTACGTGACGTTTTCAGCTTTGCGAGCAGGGACGGTTGTGGGTAGAGTGACGTCAGACGTCTATAGCTTCTTTAGCTGAAAACGGTACGCTAGTTGGAGGATTTCTGGTTTTAGTTTCTACCCGTGGGCCTTAGTGATTTTATAGTTGGCTGTGGTTGGACACGCAGTAAGGAAGCCTCTGATGCTAACATAGTAAAACAAGCACGGCCATGGAACTAACGGGGAAATAGAAAATAGGGAGACATAGGAATGAAGGGAAAAGAGACTTTAGAGACCCTGAAGAACACTGATTTACACTGGAGAGAAGTAGAGACAATGTCCATACTGGAGAGAAGTAGAGACAATGTCCATACTGGAGAGAAGTAGAGACAATGTCCATACTGGAGAGAAGTAGAGACAATGTTTACACTGGAGAGAAGTAGAGACAGTGTTTACACTGGAGAGAAGTAGAGACAATGTTTACACTGGAGAGAAGTAGAGACAATGTTTACACTGGAGAGAAGTAGAGACAATGTTTACACTGGAGAGAAGTAGAGACAATGTCCACACTGGAGAGAAGTAGAGACAATGTCCACACTGGAGAGAAGTAGAGACAATGTTCACACTGGAGAGAAGTAGAGACAATGTTTACACTGGAGAGAAGTAGAGACAATGTTTACAATGGAGAGAAGTAGAGACAATGTATACACTGGAGAGAAGTAGAGACAATGTTTACACTGGAGAGAAGTAGAGACAATGTCCACACTGGAGAGAAGTAGAGACAATGTCCACACTGGAGAGAAGTAGAGACAATGTTCACACTGGAGAGAAGTAGAGACAATGTTCACACTGGAGAGAAGTAGAGACAATGTCCACACTGGAGAGAAGTAGAGACAATGTTCACACTGGAGAGAAGTAGAGACAATGTTCACACTGGAGAGAAGTAGAGACAATGTTCACACTGGAGAGAAGTAGAGACAATGTTCACACTGGAGAGAAGTAGAGACAATGTTTACACTGGAGAGAAGTAGAGACATGGTTTACACTGGATAGAAGTAGAGACAATGTTTACACTGGAGAGAAGTAGAGACAATGTTTACACTGGAGAGAAGTAGAGACAATGTTTACACTGGAGAGAAGTAGAGACAATGTCCACACTGGAGAGAAGTAGAGACAATGTTCACACTGGAGAGAAGTAGAGACAATGTTCACACTGGAGAGAAGTAGAGACAATGTCCACACTGGAGAGAAGTAGAGACAATGTCCACACTGGAGAGAAGTAGAGACAATGTCCACACTGGAGAGAAGTAGAGACAATGTTCACACTGGAGAGAAGTAGAGACAATGTTTACACTGGAGAGAAGTAGAGACAATGTCCACACTGGAGAGAAGTAGAGACAATGTTTACACTGGAGAGAAGTAGAGACAATGTTTACACTGGAGAGAAGTAGAGACAATGTCCACACTGGAGAGAAGTAGAGACAATGTCCACACTGGAGAGAAGTAGAGACAATGTTCACACTGGAGAGAAGTAGAGACAATGTTCACACTGGAGAGAAGTAGAGACAATGTTTACACTGGAGAGAAGTAGAGACAATGTTTACACTGGAGAGAAGTAGAGACAATGTATACACTGGAGAGAAGTAGAGACAATGTTTACACTGGAGAGAAGTAGAGACAATGTACACACTGGAGAGAAGTAGAGACAATGTCCACACTGGAGAGAAGTAGAGACAATGTTCACACTGGAGAGAAGTAGAGAAAATGTTCACACTGGAGAGAAGTAGAGACAATGTTCACACTGGAGAGAAGTAGAGACAATGTCCACACTGGAGAGAAGTAGAGACAATGTTCACACTGGAGAGAAGTAGAGACAATGTTCACACTGGAGAGAAGTAGAGACAATGTTCACACTGGAGAGAAGTAGAGACAATGTTCACACTGGAGAGAAGTAGAGACAATGTTTACACTGGAGAGAAGTAGAGACATGGTTTACACTGGAGAGAAGTAGAGACAATGTTTACACTGGAGAGAAGTAGAGACAATGTTTACACTGGAGAGAAGTAGAGACAATGTTTACACTGGAGAGAAGTAGAGACAATGTCCACACTGGAGAGAAGTAGAGACAATGTTCACACTGGAGAGAAGTAGAGACAATGTTCACACTGGAGAGAATTAGAGACAATGTCCACACTGGAGAGAAGTAGAGACAATGTCCACACTGGAGAGAAGTAGAGACAATGTCCACACTGGAGAGAAGTAGAGACAATGTTCACACTGGAGAGAAGTAGACACAATGTTTACACTGGAGAGAAGTAGAGACAATGTCCACACTGGAGAGAAGTAGAGACAACGTTTACACTGGAGAGAAGTAGAGACAATGTTTACACTGGAGAGAAGTAGAGACAATGTCCACACTGGAGAGAAGTAGAGACAATGTCCACACTGGAGAGAAGTAGAGACAATGTTCACACTGGAGAGAAGTAGAGACAATGTTCACACTGGAGAGAAGTAGAGACAATGTTTACACTGGAGAGAAGTAGAGACAATGTTTTACACGGGAGAGAAGTAGAGACAATGTTTACACTGGAGAGAAGTAGAGACAATGTTTACACAGGAGAGAAGTAGAGACAATGTTTACACTGGAGAAAAGTAGAGACAATGTCCACACTGGAGAGAAGTAGAGACATGTCCACACTGGAGAGAAGTAGAGACAATGTCCACACTGGAGAGAAGTAGAGACAATGTCCACACTGGAGAGAAGTAGAGACAATGTTCACACTGGAGAGAAGTAGAGACAATGTCCACACTGGAGAAAAGTAGAGACAATGTTCACACTGGAGAGAAGTAGAGACAATGTTCACACTGGAGAGAAGTAGAGACAATGTCCACACTGGAGAGAAGTAGAGACAATGTTCACACTGGAGAAAAGTAGAGACAATGTTCACACTGGAGAGAAGCAGAGACAATGTTTACACTGGAGAGAAGTAGAGACAATGTTTACACTGGAGAGATATAGAGAAAATGTCCATACTGGAGAGAAGTAGAGACAATGTTTACACTGGAGAGAAGCAGAGATAATGTTCACACTCCCGAGAAGTAGAGACAATGTCTACACTGGAGAGAAGTAGAGACAATGTTCACACTGAAGAGAAGTAGAGACAATGTCCACACTGGAGAGAATTAGAGACAATGTCCACACTGGAGAGAAGTAGAGACAATGTTCACACTGGAGAGAAGTAGAGACAACGTTCACACTGGAGAGAAGTAGAGACAATGTCCACATTGGAGAGAAGTAGAGACAATGTCCACATTGGAGAGAAGTAGAGACAATGTCCACACTGGAGAGAAGTAGAGACAATGTTCACACTGGAGAGAAGCAGAGACAATGTTCACACTGGAGAGAAGCAGAGACAATGTTCACACTGGAGAGAAGTAGAGACAATGTTCACACTGGAGAGAAGTAGAGACAATGTTCACACTGGAGAGAAGTAGAGACAATGTTCACACTGGAGAGAAGTAGAGACAATGTTCACACTGGAGAGAAGTAGAGACAACGTTCACACTGGAGAGAAGTAGAGACAATGTCCACATTGGAGAGAAGTAGAGACAATGTCCACATTAGAGAGAAGTAGAGACAATGTCCACACTGAAGAGAAGTAGAGACAATGTCCACACTGGAGAGAAGTAGAGACAATGTCCACACTGGAGAGAAGTAGAGACAATGTTCACACTGGAGAGAAGTAGAGACAACGTTCACACTGGAGAGAAGTAGAGACAATGTTTACACTGGAGAGAAGTAGAGACAATGTTCACACTGGAGAGAAGTAGAGACAACGTTCACACTGGAGAGAAGTAGAGACAATGTCCACACTGGAGAGAAGTAGAGACAATGTCCACACTGGAGAGAAGTAGAGACAATGTCCACACTGGAGAGAAGTAGAGACAATGTCCACACTGGAGAGAAGTAGAGACAACGTTCACACTGGAGAGAAATAGAGACAATGTCCACATTGGAGAGAAGTAGAGACAATGTCCACATTGGAGAGAAGTAGAGACAATGTCCACACTGAAGAGAAGTAGAGACAATGTCCACACTGGAGAGAAGTAGAGACAATGTCCACACTGGAGAGAAGTAGAGACAATGTTCACACTGGAGAGAAGTAGAGACAACGTTCACACTGGAGAGAAGTAGAGACAATGTTCACACTGGAGAGAAGTAGAGACAATGTTCACACTGGAGAGAAGTAGAGACAACGTTCACACTGGAGAGAAGTAGAGACAATGTCCACACTGGAGAGAAGTAGAGACAATGTCCACACTGGAGAGAAGTAGAGACAATGTCCACACTGGAGAGAAGTAGAGACAATGTTCACACTGGAGAGAAGTAGAGACAACGTTCACACTGGAGAGAAATAGAGACAATGTCCACATTGGAGAGAAGTAGAGACAATGTCCACATTGGAGAGAAGTAGAGACAATGTCCACACTGGAGAGAAGTAGAGACAATGTTCACACTGGAGAGAAGTAGAGACAATGTCCACATTGGAGAGAAGTAGAGACAATGTTCACACTGGAGAGAAGTAGAGACAATGTTTACACTGGAGAGAAGTAGAGACAATGTTTACACTGGAGAGAAGTAGAGACAATGTTCACACTGGAGAGAAGTAGAGACAATGTTCACACTGGAGAGAAGTAGAGACAATGTTTACACTGGAGATAAGTAGAGACAATGTCCCAATGTTCACACTGGAGAAAGTAGAGACAATGTCCCAATGTTCACACTGGAGAAAAGTAGAGACAATGTCCAAGAATGGGGAGACCTTCTCTATTGTCAATGTTCCCAAAAATGGTCTGAAAGAATTTTACCGATAGTTAGGTAGACAGACAGACAGATAGATTGATTAGATGGATGGATGAATAGTCATATTTTGTGTAGGTGTGCTCTGAGGCCACTGTGACCTGTTCTAATTCTGAATATCTTGATCTGCTCATGTCTGCTGAGTTTGTTGAAACTGTCATCATCTGGCTCATATTTTCTATACAGCTCTCGTCATTATGTTCACCAAGCTTGTTTCAGGATTGTCCTTATTAATTTCAGGCTCTGGGGTTGGTTGGACTCTTGAAGGCTCTCACCTGTGAGTTCATCCGCCTTCTCATTTCCAGGGATGCCACAATGTTCTGGTATCCACAACAGGGCTAATTCAGTCTGCTTGACAACGAATGTATGTTGTTGTTTTTTTATTTCCTGAATGAGTCTGTCCTTATTCGGGCTTAACATCGTTGTCTTCTGACTATCGCAGACTTTAGCACACCTAAAGGTAAAGGTAAAGTACGAGACTTGAACCGGCGTCTCAGCACGCGAGTATACACCCATATGTGCTCGGCCGCCTATCCAGAAATGTTCGGATATTTCTGTATAGTGTAGCCTCAAGCATCGAAACTCAGATGCGAAGCGACATTCCTCACCTTCCCAGGATAATATCCTGGTATATAGCACACCTATATTGTGGGAATGGACTCGTCCCTATCCCAAGTAGACGGGGAATTGATTTCGCGTGAACCTCGTCCAGTCTAACTTTCAGCTTGGTTCCAGGGGAGTTCAAGTCATACGAAAATGGATAAAGAAATAGCGATTCAATGTAACAAGGTAAACGAAATAATAGGACAGCTAGCCCCTAGACTTCACAAGTTGGTACCTACCACAACAAAGAAACATCCTATACAGAGTTTACTGATTCCCAACTTGCGCTATCAGTGCCAAACATGGTAGATCAACGATTAACCATAAACGGATGCTACTAACAACAGATTATATGTTTGTGGAAAGTTCTGGAATGACGAGACAAGAGAGAATTAGAAGAAATATAATAGAGAGATTAGGCATTGAATCAATTCTAAACTACACACAGAGACAAGCAATGAAATGGTTTGCACATCCAGGGTCTCGTATAGATGAGTTAGACTTGTGGATAGGTGACTATTATCTTCAACCTTAGGTTAAGCATGATGCTCAGTTAGGACCTCTTGTGGTATTTAAATAAATCCCAACGAACCAGATGGGTAGATGCGTAACAGAAACAAAAGTAGAAGGATCTAGTAAGGTAACCGCCTAAAAGAAGTCGGATCAAATTGCCGGCGCCTATCAAAACAGCACACACACATACATACACACACCATATAGTACACCCAGCATACACTTACCAGAACCCGGATCTCCGACTAAACCGATGACGTATTTCACAAGAAACGCAA
This sequence comes from Megaustenia siamemsis, assembly GCA_032433765.1. NCBI lineage: Eukaryota > Metazoa > Mollusca > Gastropoda > Stylommatophora > Ariophantidae > Megaustenia > Megaustenia siamemsis. The sequence goes on from JAVIAB010000091.1 coordinate 55,514,654, forward strand.
ATAAAGAATAAAGCACCTAAGCACCTCTAAAACTTTGACCTTTCTTGTGCAATGTTTGTTCAACTTCAACCAGCTCATACATTCATAACTTGGTCAAATGTTTGTTCAACTTCAACCAGCTCATACATTTATAACTTGGTCAAATGTTTGTTTGCAGCCTTGCCCCAGGACTGTGGATTTGTTACGTCCAACGTTCCGTACATCTACGTAACTACCACACAATTGTAACTATGATTTACCCCCCTCCTCCCGTTTACTTCAGCTTTTCTCATCATTCTTTAAAAAATCAATTAAACATCGGTTAAACATCAATCAAACATCAATCAAACATCAATCAAGTATCGATCAAACATCAATCCAACATCGATCAAACATCAATCAAACATCAATCAAACATCGATCAAACATCAATCAGACATCAATCAAACATCGATCAGACATCAATTAAACATCGATCAGACATCAATCAAACATCGATCAGACATCAATCAAACATCGATCAGACATCAAGCAAACATCGGTCAGACATCAATCAAACATCGATCAGACATCAATCAAACATCGATCAGACATCAATCAAACATCGATCAGACATCAATCAAACATCGGTCCGACATCAATCAAACATCGATCAGACATCAATCAAACATCGATCAGACATCAATCAAACATCGATCAGACATCAATCAAACATCGGTCCGACATCAATCCAACATCGATCAGACATCAATCCAACATCGATCAGACATCAATCCAATATCGATCAGACATCAATCCAACATCGATCAGACATCAATCCAACATCGATCAAACATCAATCAAACATCGATCAAACATCAATCCAACATCGATCAAACATCAATCCAACATCGATCAGACATCAATCCAACATCGATCAAACATCAATCAAACATCGATCAGACATCAATCCAACATCGATCAAACATCAATAAAACATCGATCAGACATCAATCCAACATCGATCAAACATCAATCAAACATCGATCAGACATCAATCCAACATCGATCAAACATCAATCAAACATCGATCAGACATCAATCAAACATCGATCAAACATCAATCCAACATCGATCAGACATCAATCCAACATCGATCAGACATCAATCAAACATGGATCAAACATCAATCCAACATCGATCAGACATCAATCAAACATGGATCAAACATCAATCCAACATCGATCAGACATCAATCCACATCGATCAGACATCAATCAAACATCGATCAGACATCAATCAAACATCGATCAGACATCAATCAAACATCTATCAGACATCAATCAAACATCGATCAGACATCAATCAAACATCGATCAAACATCAATCAAACATCGATCAGACATCAATCAAACATCGATCAGACATCAATCCAACATCGATCAGACATCAATCAAACATGGATCAAACATCAATCCAACATCGATCAGACATGAATCCAACATCGATCAAACATCAATCCAACATCGATCAGACATCAATCAAACATGGATCAGACATCAATCCAACATCGATCAAACATCGATCAGACATCAATCCAACATCGATCAAACATCAATCAAACATCGATCAACATCGATCAAACATCAATCAAACATCGATCAGATATCAATCAAACATCAATCAAACATCAATCAATTTCAGACTTGTCCGTTTATCTCGCTGTGGACTAAAGCATTACGCAACATCACTGTTACAACTGACAATTAATTCATCTTATGACTCACTATTTGCAACAACTGACAATTAATTCATCTCATGACTCACTATTTGCAACAACTGACTCCACTTCAACGATACTCTTCTATTTTTCTGCATCAAACCATAACTTATTTATTCAAAATAACCAGACTCCCTTTTTTCGGCTTCATTCAAACTTTCTCTCCGTTCCCGCCCCGTGATCCTAGACGTCCTGTCAGATACACCCGAACAAGACCTTTTCTATCGTCACAGGAACATGCGCACACATAATTTGCGTCCTTCAGTACACACAATAGAATTACCGTTCCCCTATAGCTGTACAGTTATAATAACCAGAACACCATGGTCTTTCTTTTGGCCCTACCTCTTCTCTTGACAACCCCACCTCTAAAAAAAAAATTATTATTCGTCGAAGTTACAAGACTCAAGATTAAATACGGTATTTGGCTAACTGTTACTACTCCGTACCTGTTTTTCTCTCTCATGTCTATTTGCACGTAACCTTATTTCGTGGCAGCCCCAACCTGATGCTTGCCAGTCGAGGAATAAAAAAAAAAATACCCAAGAAAACAAGAACGGATACTTACCCCACAGAGCTGGGGAAGGTAATAAAACATTCAAGTAAAACCTGAAAAGAATCAACGGCGGGCATAATAAAAAAAAAATAGTTCTTACTATATTTTTGGATGACAGTTACAGTCTAGAGTCAAGACGACTTAGCTGGTAGTCTGTGGATGAAACGGTTCGTGCCTCGCTGAGAAGTACGCAAAACCCCCTTGCATCATCATCAAGTACCGGGCCTGCTGGCGTAGGTGATCATGTCTCTCCACAACTTTCGATCTCGACAGTTATTTATCATTTCTGTTGTTGACCTTCTGCCAGTCATTCTCTTAAGCTGTCTGGTATCTTTTCTCTTTGCTTCCATCCATCTCTTCGTCCCTCTATTTTCCAGTTGTTACAATATATTCCAGTTGTTCTCTTCTCATTACATGGCCAAAAAATGATGATTGTTTCTTCCTAATATTGGAAATTAGCTCTCTTTTTGCTTTGACCTCTCTCGGAACATCTTCATTACTCTTCTTAGCTGTCCATGGTATTCTCAACATTCTTCTGTAAAACAACATTTCTACAGATTCCAATGATTTTCTTGTCTGTTGTCCTATTGTCCATGATTCACATCCATATGTTAAGACTGGCTTTACATAACATTTAAGAACCCCCTAGCAAGCAAACGTAAAACAAAAGAAGAAAGTAACTGGCCTTCCTTCCATCAAATAAACACTGCTCATTTTGTTTATCGTTAGTCGAAGGCCCGGTATCACTACAAACGAATTAAAATCCATAATTGCGCAACCGCATGTGCCAGTGGAATCATCCAAATTTAAACTCATCTTATTGAAGAATCCAAACAAAGAAAGGCAGCTGCAGTCCCCATAATAGCAGCTACAGCATACGTCAAAAGACATAAGGTCAAGCGGCACCGAAAGTGTACGCAGCTGAACTGTCCTTCGTCATACGATATCATCATTCATCGTAAGCAACCAGAATAAAGAACAACGATCCGGATGAAACACACAGCTCATGGTATGCACAGTTCACTTAACTCAGTAGCTCCGGCTTCAAGCCGGACTTGGAATACGAGGAAACTGCAAAAAGAAACACTTTTCAGACAGAGCCTCAATGGTTCCTGCCACCTATCCGCCATATTGACCGGAAGTTCTGCTTCTTCCTAACTGTTCCATATGGCTTGCAACGGTGAATACTGCATTCCTCAACGACATTATTAAAATAAATGATATATTATATCTCTTTACATTTACCATTAATTCTTCTTACTTTTATTTAATCGCCACTTTAATCTGGCCATTTCTAATTGCCATCCCATTACTGCTAGTTATATTCGCTTCATTGTTTTCAGATACATATTTAAAGTAAACATGTCTAGTTCAGTACATAAAAAAACAAATACAGTTTTAATGGTTTATTGCTATTTATTTTTCTCTTATACATCTTCAGCGCATGAATTATATACACTAGCCCGAAGGTTAGTCCGATATTTATCACGAAGGTTGATCCGACGTTTATCTCGAAGGTTAATCCAACCTTTATCTCAAATGTTAATCCAGTATTATTCACAAAAATGGTGTGCTACGTCATCGTAATGGCTCATCGTACATCCCCAGACCGGCCGTACGCTAATCTTACGGTCTTTTGTTTGATGTGCGACGGGGATAATCTGACGACTAACTGTGTATCTATATGTTCGGAATTGGAGTCAATAACGATGGCCTAACATCATCAAGTGCTATACATTTAAAAAAAAATACGACGATCATCCTTTTCAAGAGGACGTGAACTTCCGGTATATTGTGAATAGGCGGCGGGAACAATTGAAGGCTATGCATGAAAAGTGTTCCTTGTTGCAGTTTCCTCATATTCCAAGTCCAGCTTGTTGCAGGAGCTACTGAGTTAAGTGCTCTGTGCACACCGAGAGCTGTGTGTCTCATCCGGTTTGATCATGTTTCGATATTCCAATTGTTTACGATGAATGATGATATCGTATGACAGGGAACAATTGGCTGTGATCACTTTCTGCGCGGTTTCGCCCTATGTCTTTTGGCGTGTGCTGAGACTGCTACAATGGGGACTACATCTACCTTTCTTTGTTTGGGAGATGAGTTAGTAATTCGGATGATTCCACTGGCACGGGCGGTGAACAATTATGGATTTTAATTCGTTTGCAGTGATACCGTGGCCTCCCATAACCAAATATAACCAAATTATCACAAAAAGTTAATTCTTCACCTGAAACGTTTTATCTTTTCATGCCCTGGGATTTAACATTTCCCCCCATAATGAACTTGAAAGAAAAGTTAATGTTATTACTTTACGCCTGTTCATAAGCCACGGTTAACATATTTTTGTTTCTAATTGATCGCCATGAAGGGGATGGTCACTTGAAAATCTCGGGTTTTTAGAAATTGTAGAGTTCTACTGTCTTGGTCAGCCAGGAGTTTACGACAATGAAAGACTTGCTTAAAGAGTACCAGTAGTAGAATGTTTATATTGACAGAAAATCAGCGTGTAATAGGTCACCCAGAAGTGAACAGCTAAGAGATTAACTTTCCATAACAAAACCGGGTCTAGGTGTATGGCTATCCTGTATTGCCCAGGCATTAGAATCCTTCTGCCTATGTCCTCGCTGAAAGGAACACAAATATGCTACATTTGGTACCAATGTTGCTGTCGGAAATACCGGGGATCTGTAACAGATCATCTACTACCTCAGAGTCTTTGCTTCAGATTTCCTTTCTGCGTTTTATTATATTATATTATATTATATTATATTATATTATATTATATTATATTATATTATATTATATTATATTATATTATATTATATTATATTATATTATATTATATTATATTATATTATATTATATTATATTATATTATATTATATTATATTTATTATATTATATTATATTATATTATATTATATTATATTATATTATATATTATATTATATTATATTATATTATATTATATTATATTATATTATATTATATTATATTATATTATATTTATTATATTATATTATATTATATTATATTATATTATATTATATTATATTATATTATATTATATTATATTATATTATATTATATTATATTATATTATATTATATTATATTATATTATATTATATTATATATTGTATTGTATTATATTATATTAATTGTATTGTATTGTATTGTATCGTATCGTATCGTATCGTATTGTATTGTATTGTATTGTATTATTATATTATATTATATTATATTATATTATATTATATTATATTATATTATATTATATTATTATATTATATTATATTATATTATATTATATTATATTATATTATATTATATTGTATTATATTATATTATATTATATTATATTATATTATATTATATTATATTATTTATATTATATTATTATATCATATTATTATATCATATTATATTATTATATCACATTATATCTTATTATATTATATTGCATCATCCTGTTTCATCTTATATTATCTTATATAATCTCACCTAGATATCATTTCGTCTTATCTTATCTTATCTTATCTTATCTTATCTTATCAATCCAGTATCTGTTTGAATACAAACTTTTTGATCTGACACCATTGCATAGAAAATACGGATTTGTTTCACCTGAGATATTTTTGTGTACAGAGTTATCGTAATATCTGGAGATGAAAGAAACTTTGCCGCAAGACTACAAGGATGGGCGTTATGTGTGACTTTACCATGAGCATTTACACAATGGACACGTTGGACGGTGTTAAATTATACACGATGTAAATGTGGTTTAACGGAGACACGGACATCATCCGATAACACACATGAATTATACAGTTCAACGTCTGCCTGTTATTATTATTCGTGCATTTCTTCTTGGCTGCACATTTTGAGCAGTCCTTAGTTGCTGATTTTTGTTTTCTAAAATATTCAGAATAAAGTTTGAGTAACATCAAAGTTGACCTTGCCAAATCCACGACGGTATCGTAAAAACGTGACTCACAGACAGTTATCGTAACCTAAGAGTTGGGAAAGATTTGATAGATTGTACGCGTATCATGATCATACCCAGAAGCTCGAAGAACTCAGAAGGGAGAGGCAAGAGGTAGAGGATGACAGGTGAATTACATAGCAGACACCGTGAGGAGTACCATATAGGGGACCCATATCAGGGCAACAACTCCATTTCCCACTAACTTTGAGATTAAATAAAAGGGAGAGAAATCAAAGTAAAACCAGAGTACTTACCTCAGACAAGATGTCATATTTTATTACAGTTTTGATGTTCCTTTTCTTGATATTTCCCAGGACTGAGAACAATACACATCTTTCATTCATTTTTAAACGTGGATGTTCTGGGTGTTTCTCATTTTAATCCTTGCTTGATGCCTTGTGTTGTAGATCACAGTCGTCGAGAAGCTCAGAAATGCATGCTTTTTAATGTGTAGTTAGTCAGGAATTTTGGAGTGGTTCTCATGTTAATTTTGGTAGATGTCTTGTGTCAGGACTCACAGACATCGAGAACCGTAGAAATGTTCTGTTTTTGTTTAATCAGAAATGTTTTGAGTGGTCCTCATCTTAATTATTTTTTTTTATGTGCCTTTTGTCATGGATTACAACAGTGGTAAACATATAAATGCATTTTAAAAAATCGTACATAATTAGGAGCGATTGAGTGATTCTCATCTTTATTATTTGTGTATGTCTTTTGTCATGGATTACAGACATTGACAAACATAAAAATGCATTGTATTTAAAACGTTCCCAATCAGGAATGATTGAGTGGTTCTCATCTTAATTATTGTTGGTGTCTTGTGTCAGTTTTCAGCAAGCATGTTTACAAGAAAGGAGATGCAGTGGCGCTGGTCTATGTGCCAGAAGGACACGGACTGCTTAAGGCTTCTAAGTGGGAGAATGGTAAGTTGCGACTTTCACTGACGGATAACATTAATTGACACATTAAACACTAAAAGTACAAAGTTAAAGAGCCCCGTCACGCCAAGTGGCGTATAGGGAATATGGTGTTAGTGACCATAAATTTTACAGACCTTCAACACATGCATTTTGGGGCTATGTGGTCAGTATTACGCCCGTGCCTCTTTACTTTCCCAGAAAAAAATCCGGTACCCATTTAGGCTGGGTGAACCCAGAAGCCGTCGGTTGGGATCGAACCCTACCTCTTGTCCTTTGTAATCCAGTTAACTAACAACTGAGCTATCGCGGCTCCCAATATGGTGTTAGTGACCATAATTTTTATAGACCTTTGGCGCATGATTTTTTGAGTAATGTGGTCGGTATTGCGCCCGTCCCGCTCTACTTCTCCCCCCCCCCAATTATATGTCAGATATATATAGGGGGGGGGGTGAAATAATAACTTCAGACCCGAACACCTCGCGGCGACTGCACTGGACAAGCAGTCGTTATTGTCCGGTCCTATAAGTCCACCCAATAGACCCGGTAGACCTAATAAACCCGGTAGACCTAGTAGACCCGTTAGACCCAGTAGACCCGGTAGACCCTGTAGACCCAGTAGACCCAGTAATGGCAAAATGTGGTCAAGATAGTTTGGTTAAAATTCAAACAATCAACCTAGCATTAATAGACAGATCAAACAACAGCAGCATGATTTCTGAATATATTTTCTGTTTCTATTTTCTGTTTGTACTTTCTGTTTATATTTTATGTTTATTGGTGCATTTATATGTTATATGTGAACATATTTGTTAATTTATTAAAAAAAAGAAATCTGAAATATCATATGTTCACATATACCACCGTGAAAGAGATTGGAGCCTCATCACGTACTAGTCCAGAGGAGCCATGGAGAGTCGGAGAAATTCGAATTTAGTTGGAAGGAAAGATATTAAAATAAGTACTTGGAGTAACATCAAAGATGGACAAATCAACCGATGACAACCTGCACCATCAAAGCAAGAGATAGAGCAGAATGGCGTTCCATGGTAGCCAACCTTCGTTGCGGAGACGGCACTCAATGATGATGATGGCCATATTAAACCCCACAATAGATCTGAAATAACGCTACTGGAAAGCGTAGCTCTTGAAAAATGGAGTAGGTGGTATAACGACACCAGTGACCCTCTACAGACAACTATCACTGAGACAGGCATCGCTAGACAAAGGAAACATTCTGACTAGCAGTTAATTAAGCAACGGTCATTGTTCTGACAGGCTGCTTGATGATGTTGATGCATCTATAAATCTTTGGTTCATTTTTGAAGAGATAGCGTATAATCTGAAGCATGTCATAACCCACTTTGTTGTCTCTCATTGCCAGCTGTGTACTCACTGAACCGAGACGTTATGATGGCTGCTTCGGAGGAGGAGGAGAGAAGATAAAAGCTGATCTGGAAAGTTTGCCGAGAAGCTTCAACAACTTGGGGTAAGGAAGTAGATTTGATACTGACAACTTTATTGTTGTTCTTCCTCTTTCCTTCCTCATTTGCCTTTCAGCGTCGAGGGGAGATATAATTTGCGGTCTTTTGTTTTTCTGTTCTCCTCACTGTCTCCAGTGCTTCTAATATTCCATCCATCCATCTTTTTCGTGGTCGTCCATTGGGTCAGGTATTCTCACAACGTTTGTTGAAGGCTCGTTGTGTTATTTTTTAAAATCTTTCTGCCTTGTCACGTGACTAAACCATTTTATCTGTTGTTTCCTTATATATTGTATGGCAGGGGCTATTCCTAGCTTTTTTCTCAGTTCTTAATTTCTGATCTTATCTCTCAGGCTCTCATTCTGTAATGAGAATGTTGATGTTTTGTGTCGTAGATCACAGTCGTCGAGAAGCTCAGAAACTCACGGTTTTTAATTTACATTATGTAATCACTTCATTGTTGATAAAATTGATATCACAGGACTCCAGCCAATAGGTGAACAATCATCACCAGCTAAAGGCAGAGTTGAACAATGATAGTTTCAGTAGCTTTCTGGTTATCCAAACACCGAGCTCACTCTTGTACATTATCATCATATCTTGTTCAATATTGCATTTCAAATTATTTAACTCGCAGGACTGCATCCTCATTAGCAGAATGTTTTAATATCTGACATATAATCAGTGAGTGCCTTCAAAATGTTGCCCTTGTTTTGTCTAGCACCACCAAATAAGGCCAGTGTATTAGTTTTGCACTGTTAGGTATCCCTGCATGCCTTAAATAACAGAATTATAAGATTTCCAAGATCTCAGACCCATTATACAATAGTTTCCAAGATCTCATGCCCATTATACAATAGTTCCAAGATCTCTGACCCATTATACAATAGTTCCAAGATCTCAGACCCATTATACAATAGTTCCAAGATCTCATGCCCATTATACAATAGTTCCAAGATCTCAGACGCATTATACAATAGTTCCAAGATCTCAGACCCATTATACAATAGTTCCAAGATCTCAGACCCATTATACAATAGTTCCAAGATCTCAGACGCATTATACAATATTTCCAAGATCTCAGACCCATTATACAATAGTTCCAAGATCTCAGACGCATTATACAATAGTTCCAAGATCTCAGACCCATTATACAATAGTTCCAATCTCTCATGCCAATTATACAATAGTTCCAAGATCTCAGGCCCATTATACATTAATTACAAGATCTCAGTCCATTATACAATAGTTCCAGGATCTAAGACCCATTATACAATAGTTCCAAGATCTCAGACCCATTATACAATAGTTCCAAGATCTCATGCCAATTATACAATAGTTCCAAAATCTCAGGCCCATTGTACAATAGTTCCAAGATCTCAGACACATTATACAATAGTTCCAAGATCTCAGGCCCATTATACAATAATTCCAAGATCTCAGACCCATTATACAATAGTTCCAAGATCTCATGCCCATTATACAATAGTCCCAAGATCTCAGACCCATTATACAATAGTTCCAAGATCTCAGATGCATTATACAATAGTTCCAAGATCTGAGACCCATTATACAATAGTTCCAAGATCTCAGACCCATTATACAATAGTTCCAAGATCTCATGCCCATTATACAATAGTTCCAAGATCTCAGACCCATTATACAATAATTCCAAGATCTCAGGCCCATTATACAATAGTTCCAAGATCTCAGACCCATTATACAATAGTTCCAAGATCTCATATCCATTATACAATAGTTCCAAGATCTCAGATGCATTATACAATAGTTCCAAGATCTGAGACCCATTGTACAATAATTCCAAGATCTCAGGCCCATTATACAATAGTTCCAAGATCTCAGACCCATTATACAATAGTTCCAAGATCTCAGACCCATTATACAATAGTTCCAAGATCTCTGACCCATTATACAATAGTTCCAAGATCTCAGACCCCTAATACAATAGTTCCAAGATCTCTGACCCATTATACATAGTTCCAAGATCTCTGGCCTATACAATAGTTCCAAAATCTCTGACCCATTATACAATAGTCTAAGATCTCTGACCCATTATACAATAGTTCCAAGATCTGAGATCCATTATACAATAGTTCCAAGATCTCTGACCCATTATACAATAGTTCCAAGATCTCATGCCCATTATACAATAGTCCCAAGATCTCATATCCATTATACAATAGTTCCAAGATCTCAGATGCATTATACAATAGTTCCAAGATCTGAGACCCATTATACAATAGTTCCAAGATCTCAGACCCATTATACAATAGTTCCAAGATCTCCTGCCCATTATACAATAGTTCCAAGATCTCAGACCCATTATACAATAATTCCAAGATCTCAGGCCCATTATACAAAAGTTCCAAGATCTCAGACCCATTATACAATAGTTCCAAGATCTCATATCCATTATACAATAGTTCCAAGATCGCATGTCCATTATACAATAGTTCCAAGATCTCATGCCCATTAAACAATAGTTCCAAAATCTCAGACCCATTATACAATAGTTCCAAGATCAAAGGCCCATTATACAATAGTTCCAAGATCTCATGCCCATTATACAATAGTTCCAAGATCTCATGCCCATTATACAATAGTTACAAGATCTCATGCCCATTATACAATAGTTCCAAGATCTCATGCCCATTATACAATAGTTCCAAGATCTCAGGCCCATTATACAACAGTTCCAAGATCTGAGGCCCATTATACAATAGTTCCAAGATCTCAGGCCCATTATACAATAGTTCCAAGATCTCAGGCCCATTGCACAATAGTTCCAACATCTGAGGCCCATTATACAATAGTTCCAAGATCTCAGTTCCATTACACAATAGTTCCAAGATCTGAGGCCCATTATACATAGTTCCAAGATCTCATACCCATTATACATTAGTTCCAAGATCTCATGCCCATTATACAATAGTTCCAAGATCAAAGGCCCATTATACAATAGTTCCAAGATCTCAGTCCCATTAAACAATAGTTCCAAGATATGAGGCCCATTATACAATAGTTCCAAGATCTCAGCCCATTATACCATATATCCTAGAACTGAGGCCCATTATACACTATTTGCAAATTATATTAGGCACATTATACAATAGTTCCAAGATCTCAGGCCAATTATACAATAGTTCCAAGATCTCTGACCCATTATACAATAGTTCCAAGATATCTGGCCTATACAATAGTTCCAATATCTCTGGCACATTATACAATAGTTCCAAGATCTCTGGACTATACAATAGTTCCAAGATCTCTGGCCTATACAATAGTTCCAAGATCTCTGGCCTATACAATAATTCCAAGATCTCTGGCCTATACAATAGTTCCAAGATCTCTGGCCTATACAATAGTTCCAAGATCTCTGGCCTATACAATAGTTCCAAGATCTCTGGCCTATACAATAGTTCCAAGATCTCTGGCCTATACAATAATTCCAAGATTCCTGGCCCATTATACAATATTTCCAAGACCTCTGACCCATTATACAATAAGTTCCAAGATCTCTGACCCATTATACAATAGTTCCAAGATCTCTGGCTTATACAATAGTTCCAAGATCTCTGACCCATTATACAATAGTTCCAAGATCTCTGACCCATTATACAATAGTTCCAAGATCTCTGACCCATTATACAATAGTTCCCAGATCTCAGACCCATTATACAATAGTTCCAAGATCTCAGACCCCTAATACAATAGTTCCAAGATCTCTGACCCATTATACAATAGGTCTAAGATCTCTGACCCATTATACAATAGGTCTAAGATCTCTGACCCATTATACAATAGGTCTAAGATCTCTGACCCATTATACAATAGGTCTAAGATCTCTGACCCATTATACAATAGTTCCAAGATCTCTGACCCATTATACAATAGTTCCAAGATCTCAGACCCATTATACAATAGTTCCAAGATCTCTGACCCATTATACAATAGTTCCAAGATCTCAGACCCATTATACAATAGTTCCAAGATCTCTGACCCATTATACAATAGTTTCCAAGATCTCAGACCCCTAATACAATAGTTCCAAGATCTCTGACCCATTATACAATAGTTCCAAGATCTCTGGCCTATACAATAGTTCCAAAATCTCTGACCCATTATACAATAGGTCTAAGATCTCTGACCCATTATACAATAGTTCCAAGATCTGAGACCCATTATACAATAGTTCCAAGATCTCTGACCCATTATACAATAGTTCCAAGATCTCTGACCCATTATACAATAGTTCCAAGATCTCTGGCCTATACAATAGTTCCAAGATCTCTGACTCATTATACAATAGTTCCAAGATCTCTGGCTTATACAATAGTTCCAAAATCTCTGACCCATTATACAATAGTTCCAAGATCTCTGGCTTATACAATAGTTCCAAAATCTCAGACCCATTATACAATAGTTCCAAGATCTGAGACCCATTATACAATAGTTCCAAGATCTCTGACTCATTATACAATAGTTCCAATATCTCTGGCCCATTATACAATAGTTCCAAGATCTCTGGCCCATTATACAATAGTTCCAAGATCTCATATCCATTATACAATAGTTCCAAGATCACTGACCCATTATACAATAGTTCCAAGAACTGAGGCACATTATACAATAGTTCCAAGAACTGAGGCACATTATACAATAGTTCCAATAACTGAGGCATATTATACAATAGCTCCAAGAACTGAGGCACATTATACAATAGTTCCAATAACTGAGGCACATTATACAATAGTTCCAAGAACTGAGGCACATTATACAATAGTTCCAATAACTGAGGCACATTATACAATAGTTCCAAGAACTGAGGCACATTATACAATAGTTCCAAGAACTGAGGCACATTATACAATAGTTCCAAGAACTGAGGCACATTATACAATAGTTCCAATAACTGAGGCATATTATACAATAGTTCCATAACTGAGGCACATTATACAATAGTTCCAAGAACTGAGGCACATTATACAATAGTTCCATTGTCTTCTCTAGGTTACAAACGTTATAATTTGTTCATTCTAATTTGTTTTGTTTGGATGGTATTTCAAAATGGCGTGTTTGAATTAAAGGCAAGCACATTAACTCAGTTCTACAGTGAGTCCTTTTTATTAAAATGTTTGTCTGTAAACATTTTTATTTAAAACTTTGTAAATATCCTGATCTGAAATCTTGCAACTAACTGTGTGCGCTTTTAAGTTGTGTTGATGTCTGGTTCTCAATATCAACCACTGACTGTGTGCGCTTTTAAGTTGTGTTGATGTCTGGTTCTCAATATCAACCACTGACTGTGTGCGCTTTTAAGTTGTGTTGATGTCTGGTTCTCAATATCAACCACTGACTGTGTGCGCTTTTAAGTTGTGTTGATGTCTGGTTCTCAATATCAACCACTGACTGTGCATTTTAAAACTATATTTATGTCCTGAATAAAATAATTACTACTGTTTGTGTGCCCTATTTAATGGCATTGAAGTTTTGATGTCAAAACTTACAACTGTTTGTGTGCCCTATTTAATTGTATCCAAGTCTTGATATCAAAACTCACAACTGTTTGTGTGCCTTATTTAATTGTATCCAAGTCTTGATATCAAAACTCACAACTGTTTGTGTGCCTTATTTAATTGTATCCAAGTCTTGATATCAAAACTCACAACTGTTTGTGTGTCCTATTTAATTGTATCCAAGTCTTGATATCAAAACTCACAACTGTTTGTGTGCCCTATTTAATTGTATCCAAGTCTTGATATCAGAACTTATTCCCCAGCTTGAAGGGCGAGTCAGAAACATCATGGCCACTAAACCTGAAGAAGGAATTCTCAGAGCCATCGAAGAAGAAGGAGCAGAAATGGTTGTGGTGGGCAGTCGAGGAAAGAGTACCCTGAGGCGAACATTTGTGGGGTCAGTCAGTGACTACCTTGTCCAGCATGCATCTTGTACAGTGATCGTTTGCAAACGTCCACACAAAGGCAAATAATAATGGACCTGGCTGTGTCGTAAACCAGTTGTTATCATCTTCTTTTGTTCTTAATGTATGCACTAAAATCAGCACATTTCAAAACAATTGCCTACATCTGTATAATTCAGCACATTACATCTGATAAACACACAAAATCAAATTGGGAACACATCTTTATATTCTGTATATAGCTGACTACACAGGAATAAATATATAAATATACATATTTTTGTTTACAATAACTGCTTTCAATTAAAGCTGTTTTCATTAAGCTGTCATGTTCTGCTGTTGTAAAATTATACATTTTCTTTCAGGCTATTGTTATGTTATACTCTCTCTCATGTCTTTCCTTCCATGTAATTTACAGTGAGTTAATTTTTTATTGTAAATAAGGATACAAGCGCATGAGAAGCCTCCACTGAATAGGAAACTTATGGAAATCCCCCAAAAATTGGTTTAAAAAAATCTAGACCCTAATTTTTAATAAATTTCTTTTTTTATTATTCTGATTGTGGAATATGAAGAACAACAAAAATGACAATCTTTAAGACACGGGCCTTCATTATTAAATATTTAAGCCGATTAAAAGGATGGAAATGGTGGAGCAAAATAATTAACTTAAAATTAGGGGGAAAGATCTAGCAAACACCAGTAAAGAAAGAGATGTGACTAAGATTTGGATGTTGTATAGGATACATTCTACAAAACCCAAGTGAGAGTCTATCTATCTATCTATCTTTCGTTCGTCCGAAGTATTGTCTATATCTGCAATGTCGTTTCCTGTAGTGGTTGGGCCCTCTCGAGGCTGAGGGCCCGGCGCTGCACCTGCCTGAGTGTCCATCATAGGGCGAGTGCCATATCGATTTGCGGTTATAGACATACTTCCCATTGGCGTGAGTGCGTGGCATCCTGATTGTTGTAGTGCGCCTTTTGTCTGGTTGCCTCCGACTTCAGCACTTAAACTTGCTAGAGCAGACTGTGGTCTTGTTCGGGTGTAGGAAGGCCTGGCAAGTCTTAGTTTTCAGTCCCACAGTCAGTGGCTACATCTTTTATGCTATAGAAATGTGGTTTTACAGAAGAGTGTTGAGAATACCATGAACAGCTAAGAATAATAATTAAAACGTTCTGAGAGAGTCCAAAGCAAACAGAGAAATATTAGGAAAAAACAATCATTATTTTTGGCCATGTAATAAGAAGGGAACAGCTGGTATATATTGTAACAACTGGAAAAATTGAGGGACGAAGAGACAGATGAAAGCAAAGAGGAAAGATACAAGACAGCTTAAGAGAATGGCTTGGCAGAAGTTCAAAAACAGAAATGATAATAACTGTCGAGATCAAAAGCTGTGGAGAGACATGATCACCTACGCCAGCAGGCATGGCACTTGATGATGATGGTTTGATCCCCACTCTCTTGGTATGACGGGCTAGTCTTGTTCCATGGACACTGCTGGAGGTGGCAGTAAGGCCTGGATCTGTTCTATTGTTTAGTGAATCCGATGCCCTGGCCACTTTCAGCCCAAGTGCTGAGGGATATCTTGACCCTTGTTATTTTGGCTGTTTCTTAAAATACGCAAATATCACAGTTATACTGCAAACCACAACACAACGCAGACACACCCACTTAACGTCCTTTTAAGGGCGGATGATGAAGAGGAATTCTTTAGTCTACTAGAACACTCTAGAATACTTTAGTCATCGGGAGAAAGCAAGCAAGCATAAAAATGATATGAAGATCATATGGAACCACAGCAAGAACTGCTACATGTACACTTATATAAGATAAAATCGTATTTTACAACTTTGCTAAAATTATCAAACAAAGGAGTCGAATATATTGACTCTAAAAGGTCTTCAACAGTGGGACAAACATGAACACAATAACAGACATTGTCATTTTATATTACAAATATTCTTTTTACTGTGTCTCATCAAATGTGTCTTAAAATGTTATTTCCACTGTATTTTAAGTTTGTTTAAGAAATGCTATTATTTTCATTGATTCTCAAGTTATTTTTTAAAACGGTTGTTATTTTCACTGAATCTCAAATGTATCGTCACAGATGTTATTTTTTCGTTACTGTACTGCAAGCTTGTCATCCACAAATTGTTGTTTTTACTTTGCATCAAATTAAAAAGATTATTGTTGTAACACAATTCTAGTTACGTCATAGCACTGAATTGATTGAGCTAAATGGTCGATACTTATAGACTACTGGTTCAATGACCAACCAATCACAAAAATCAGTGCTTAAATTCAAAGGTTATTGTTACTGATTTCAAAACATTAAATTACCCCCACTATCAACAAAATAGGATACCTTTTCCCACTGTAATTAAGAACTCCACACACAATGGTCTTTATTTATCACCAGTAACCGACCTACTTTTTCTTAATTTTTTTCATTTTCTATTTCTGCTCTGAAGACTCTGAACATAAACTCTGCAACCTGGGAAGAAAAAACCGGACTGCAATCTTTGGAAACACACAATAAACCTCCAACTTAAACAAGAAACTGACTGATTCATAGAAAATGAGAATACATGCCGAAAGAAAAGAAAAAAATAACTTTTCTAGGGGCGCTGGAAATTCATAGTCAGCTATGACTAACGGAGGCTACTACAGTCAGCTATGATTGACGGAGGTTACTATAGTCAACTATAACTAACGGAGGCTACTATAGTTAACTATGACTGACTGAGGCTACTACAGTCAACTATGACTGACTAAGGCTACTACAGTCAACTATGCCTGACTAAGACTACTACAGTCAGCTATGACTGACTGAGGCTACTACAGTCAACTATGACTGACTAAGGCTACTACAGTCAGCTATGATTGACGGAGGCTACTATAGTCAGCTATAACTAACGGAGGCTACTATAGTCAACTATAACTAACGGAGGCTACTACAGTCACTATAACTAACGGAGGCTACTACAGTCAACTATGACTGACTAAGGCTACTACAGTCAACTATGACTGACTGAGGCTACTACTACATTTCTTCTCATCATTTAATGTTTTCTTCCTTTGTTGAATATTCTTCTTCTGTGATCATTGATCATTCAGACTAGGACTCCGGAATCTCTTATGAAGGCAGCTGTCTGTCTGTTTAAGTGATTCGGTTGCCCTGTATAGTTTATCTTTCAGGGAGGTGGGTGTGGGCCACATTGACCGCCTCAGGCCTGTGTGCTTGGTGGGGGGGGGGGGGGGGGACCTGTAGAACATGTTTTGTTGTCATGGTATTCAATGTACAGTGGTATTGGCTGGTTGTTCCTATTTTGAGTTCGGTGAACATGAGCTGAGATGCAGAATGGCTCAGGCAAAAGCAGCTTTCCAAAATTGAGGAAGATAATATTCAATCCATTTTTGACAATAGAAACAAGAAAAAGAGTTTTTAAATGTTATGTAGAGTCAGTCTTAACGCATGGATGCGAATCATGGACAATAGGACAACAGACAAGAAAATCACGGGAGTCTGTAGAAATGTGGCTTTACAGAAGAATATTGAGAATACCATGGACAGCTAAGATGAGTATGAAAATATTCTGAAAGAGATCAAAGCAAAAAAGAGAGCTAATTTCCAACATTAGGAAGAAATAATCAACATTTTGTGGCCATGTAATGAGAAGAGAACAACTTGAATATATTGTAACAACTGGAAAAATGAGGGACGAAGAGATAGACGGAAGCAAAGAGAAAAAATACCAGACAGCTTAAGAGAATGGCTTGGCAGAAGGTCAACAACAGGAATGATAAATAACTGTCGTGATCGAAAGTTGTGGAGAGACATGATCACCTATGCCAGCAGCCCTGTACTTGATGATGATGAACATGTGGTATCACATTCTGTTGTGGCCAATGCGAGGGAGACGTATGATGACTTGGTCCATACTTGATAGTTGCAGGTATCCTCCCTCTCGTTATACTTTCACTGTTCATGTTTCCATTTTTCATAAACTGGCCTTGGATTTTTGGCTTCATCGTAGCTGACCTGATGGTTCTCATATGGTCATCTTGTTGAATATTTATGTATCATAACATGTTTACATGAATATAAGAACAAGAAGACTAGAATCTTGCAGCCAAGATCTTTGTACTTATATATTCTTTGCATTGTTTATAATTTCTAATTCTATTCTTTTGTCTTTTCTATTTATAGCTATATATATTTTCTTGATTTTATTTTTATTTTTATAATTAAACTTTGATTAATGAAATCATATTCATTGAATTTTTAATTAAAATCTTACCAAAGGTTGGCAACAAACACCAATGAGCTTATGACATTATCTAGCTTGTTTCTTTATGTATATAGCAGTTCCGTTAATCCTTGTGTCTACAACTATATTTACTCAATAATTAATTCTCATATCTCTTTTTTATTTCTATTATTTGTTCATGCAATTTATTCCTTTTTTCTAATGATTTCTTTTCAATTCTTTTCTTGTAATCCCTCCCATATTAAACTGTCAATTGTCTTTTTCTTTTCACTTGTTTGTCATACTTTTAATGTAACGATTAATGTGTTGTTAAATGTTGCTTATGTTTTTTGTCCTTCCCTTTACCCATCTCTTACAGCATCTTCATGACCAAAATATGTTTTGTTCTGTTTTATATTTCCCAAGCAAATGTTTCTTAATAAATATATTGATTTCTTTTTTATTTTAAAATAAAAGACCAGTTAATTTTATTGCTAGTTCTTTTTACAATTAAGGATTTAACTGAAACATTGAGTAAATATTATAGCTTTGGTTGTTTGCCTTTTTGGTGTAATAGATGGTCAGTAACTTGAATAATCTTTTTTATGTTTTTGCTGCAACATTAGAAGACTGGCTTCTTGAATAATATAGGATGTCATACTGGCTACAGAATCTGGCATTTCTTTAACGAATTTGCCATTAATGAGGATACCGTAAAGAAACAACTTGAAGCAGACTGACTTCATTTTGTTGTATTCATTTTTTCTGATTAAATATGACGACATTATAGTTCTTGCTGGAAGTGACCATAATTTGCTCCGTAACAGGATAATAACTATTGAGAAAATGCCGAGTTCTGTCGCAAGTCAGACACCCTATGTATACTATTCCAGTTTGCCCCGCTACAACCAACTCGTAACATTCAAATTTTGGGATAAATCCCAAGGGTTGAAGGCAAGGGAATGCACAAAAATGCCAAACTGCAGTCAAGTTGAATGTAAGGAGAAATTATTTTTTAAAAATATATATAAATGGTCTGGTTAAAGCTTCACGTAATACCTATGTAGGACTAGCTTTATTTACTTACATTTCTTTGCCTGTGTTGTTTGCTTGTTCCTGCTGAAGGCCTGTTGAGCCGAAACGTCGTTAAAATGTGTGTCGTCTATCGATTACATACAGCTTTAACCATACCATTTTTCTAATTTTTTTTTTTCATTTCTCCTCCCAGATAAATCTTTAACTGCTAAAATGTTACACACAAGAGCTTATCTCTGACAGTTTTAATTGTAACTTTATTCTGAGCAAATGAGCACCAATTTTACACAACTTTAGCACAAAAGTTGTGTATATACAGCAATTAGTTCAACGAAGATTTAGTGCTTATTTCTTATATGCAGCTAAAGTTAAATTTAACATGTAAATATTTCATGGTGTAGAAAGATGTGAGTCACACTTTTATTCTCTGACATTTGTATCTAATAAGATTATATGTAAGTAAAGTAACTTATATGTTATCTCTGACGTCTGTCAGTGGTGCCCCAACAACCAACAGCTTGACAATGTCTGTCAGTGGTGCCCCAACAACCTATAGCTTGATGATGTCTGTCAGTGCTGCCCCAATAACCTATAGCTTGACGACGTCTGTCAGTGGTGCCCCAAGAACCCAAAGCTTGACGAAGTCTATCAGTGGTGCTCCAACAACCCAAAGCTTAACGAAGTCTGTCAGTGGTGCTCCAACAACCCAAAGCTTGACGAAGTCTGTCAGTGGTGCCCCAAGAACCCAAAGCTTGACGAAGTCTATCAGTGGTGCTCCAACAACCCAAAGCTTGACGAAGTCTGTCAGTGGTGCTCCAACAACCCAAAGCTTGACGAAGTCTATCAGTGGTGCTCCAACAACCCAAAGCTTGACGAAGTCTATCAGTGGTGCTCCAACAACCCAAGCTTGACGAAGTCTACCAGTGGTGCTCCAACAACCCAAAGCTTGACGAAGTCTATCAGTGGTGCTCCAACAACCCAAAGCTTGACGAAGTATATCAGTGGTGCTCCAACAACCCAAAGCTTGACGAAATCTATCAGTGGTGCTCCAACAACCCAAAGCTTGACGAAGTCTATCAGTGGTGCTCCAACAACCCAAAGCTTGACGAAGTATGTCAGTTGTGCTCCAACAACCCAAAGCTTAACGAAGTCTATCAGTGGTGCTCCAACAACCCAAAGCTTAACGATTTCTGTCAGTGGTGCTCCAACAACCCAAAGCTTGACAACGTCTATCAGTGGTGCTCCAACAACCCAAAGCTTAACGAAGTCTATCAGTGGTGCTCCAACAACCCAAAGCTTAACGAAGTCTATCAGTGGTGCTCCAACAACCCAAAGCTTAACGAAGTCTATCAGTGGTGCTCCAACAACCCAAAGCTTGACGACGTCTGTCAGTGGTGCTCCAACAACCTATAGCTTGACAATGTCTGTCAGTGGTGCTCCAACAACCTATAGCTTGACAATGTCTGTCAGTGGTGCCCCAACAACCTATAGCTTGACAATATCTGTCAGTGGTGCCCCAACAACTTATAGCTTGACAATGTCTGTCAGTGGTGCCCCAACAACCTATAGCTTGACAATGTCTGTCAGTGGTGCTCCAACAACCTATAGCTTGACAATATCTGTCAGTGGTGCCCCAACAACCTATAGCTTGACAATGTCTGTCAGTGGTGCTCCAACAATATAAACTTGAGAATGTCTGTCAGTAACAACCTATAGCTTGACGATGTGTGTCAGTGGTGCCCCAACAACCTATAGCTTGACAATATCTGTCAGTGGTGCCCCAACAACCTATAGCTTGACGATGTGTGTCAGTGGAGCTCCAACAACTTATAGCTTGACGATGTGTGTCAGTGGAGCTCCAACAACCTATAGCTTGACGATGTCTGTCAGTGGTGCCCCAACAACCTATAGCTTGACAATATCTGTCAGTGGTGCCCCAACAACCTATAGCTTGACGATGTGTGTCAGTGGAGCTCCAACAACTTATAGCTTGACGATGTGTGTCAGTGGAGCTCCAACAACGTATAGCTCGACGATGTGTGTCAGTGGAACTCCAACAACTTATAGCTTGGCGATGTCTGTCAGTGGTGCTCCAACAACCTATAGCTTGACGACGTCTGTCAGTGGTGCTCCAACAACCTATAGCTTGACGACGTCTGTCAGTGGTGCTCCAACAACCTATAGCTTGACGACGTCTGTCAGTGGTGCTCCAACAACCTACAATGTAACGACGTCTGTCAGTGGTGCTCCAACAACCTACAATGTAACGACGTCTGTCAGTGGTGCTCCAACAACCTATAGCTTGACGACGTCTGTCAGTGGTGCTCCAACAACCTATAGCTTGACGACGTCTGTCAGTGGAGCTCCAACAACCTATAGCTCGACGATGTGTGTCCGTGGAGCTCCAACAACTTATAGCTTGACGATGTGTGTCAGTGGTGCTCCAACAACCTATAGCTTGACGACGTCTGTCAGTGGTGCCCCAACAACCTATAGCTTGACAATATCTGTCAGTGGTGCTCCAACAACCTATAGCTTGACAATATCTGTCAGTGGTGCCCCAACAACCTATAGCTTCACAATGTCTGTCAGTGGTGCCCCAACAACCTATAGCTTGACAATGTCTGTCAGTGGTGCTCCAACAACCTATAGCTTGACAATATCTGTCAGTGGTGCCCCAACAACCTATAGCTTGACAATGTCTGTCAGTGGTGCTTCAACAATATATAACTTGAGAATGTCTGTCAGTGGTGCCCCAACAACCTATAGCTTGACGATGTGTGTCAGTGGAGCTCCAACAACTTATAGCTTGACGATGTGTGTCAGTGGAGCTCCAACAACCTATAGCTTGACGATGTCTGTCAGTGGTGCCCCAACAACCTATAGCTTGACAATATCTGTCAGTGGTGCCCCAACAACCTATAGCTTGACGATGTGTGTCAGTGGAGCTCCAACAACTTATAGCTTGACGATGTGTGTCAGTGGAGCTCCAACAACTTATAGCTCGACGATGTGTGTCAGTGGAACTCCAACAACTTATAGCTTGGCGATGTCTGTCAGTGGTGCTCCAACAACCTATAGCTTGACGACGTCTGTCAGTGGTGCTCCAACAACCTATAGCTTGACGACGTCTGTCAGTGGTGCTCCAACAACCTATAGCTTGACGACGTCTGTCAGTGGTGCTCCAACAACCTATAGCTTGACGACGTCTGTCAGTGGTGCTCCAACAACCTACAATGTAACGACGTCTGTCAGTGGTGCTCCAACAACCTACAATGTAACGACGTCTGTCAGTGGTGCTCCAACAACCTATAGCTTGACGACGTCTGTCAGTGGTGCTCCAACAACCTATAGCTTGACGACGTCTGTCAGTGGAGCTCCAACAACCTATAGCTCGACGATGTGTGTCCGTGGAGCTCCAACAACTTATAGCTTGACGATGTGTGTCAGTGGTGCTCCAACAACCTATAGCTTGACGACGTCTGTCAGTGGTGCTCCAACAACCTATAGCTTGGCGACGTCTGTCAGTGTGCTCCAACAACCTATAGCTTGACGACGTCTGTCAGTGGTGCCCCAACAACCTATAGCTTAACGACGTCTGTCAGTGGTGCTCCAACAACCTACAATGTAACGACGTCTGTCAGTGGTGCTCCAACAACCTATAGCTTAACGACGTCTGTCTGTGGTGCTCCAACAACCTATAGCTTAACGACGTCTGTCAGTGGTGCTCCAACAACCTATAGCTTAACGACGTCTGTCAGTGGTGCTCCAACAACTTATAACTTAACGACGTCTGTCAGTGGTGCCCCAATAACCTATAGCTTAACGACGTCTGTCAGTGGTGCTCCAACAACCTATAGTTTGGCGATGTCTGTCAGTGGTGCCCCGACAACCTATAGCTTAACGACGTCTGTCAGTGGTGCTCCAACAACTTATAACTTAACGACGTCTGTCAGTGGTGCTCCAACAACCTATAGCTTGGCGATGTCTGTATGGTGCCCCAACAACCTATAGCTTGGCGATGTCTGTCAGTGGTGCCCCAACAACCTATAGCTTGGCGATGTCTGTCAGTGGTGCCCCAACAACCTATAGCTTGGCGATGTCTGTCAGTGGTGCCCCGACAACCTATAGCTTAACGACGTCTGTCAGTGGTGCCCCAACAACCTATAACTTGGCGATGTCTGTCAGTGGTGCCCCAACAACCTATAGCTTGGCGATGTCTGTAGTGGTGCCCCAACAACCTATAACTTAACGATGTCTGTCAGTGGTGCCCCAACAACCTATAGCTTGGCGATGTCTGTCAGTGGTGCCCCAACAACCTATAGCTTGGCGATGTCTGTCAGTGGTGCCCCAACAACCCACAGCTTGACGACGTCTGTAGTGGTGCCCCAACAACCTATAGCTCGACGATGTGTGTCAGTGGTGCTCCAACAACCTATAGCTTGGCGATGTCTGTAGTGGTGCCCCAACAACCTATAACTTAACGATGTCTGTCAGTGGTGCCCCAACAACTTATAGCTTGGCGATGTCTGTAGTGGTGCCCCAACAACCTATAGCTTGGCGATGTCTGTAGTGGTGCCCCAACAACCTATAGCTTGGCGATGTCTGTAGTGGTGCCCCAACAACCTATAACTTAACGATGTCTGTCAGTGGTGCCCCAACAACCTATAGCTTGGCGATGTCTGTCAGTGGTGCTCCAACAACCTATAGCTTGGCGATGTCTGTAGTGGTGCCCCAACAACCTATAGCTTGGCGATGTCTGTAGTGGTGCCCCAACAACCTATAACTTAACGATGTCTGTCAGTGGTGCCCCAACAACCTATAGCTTGGCGATGTCTGTCAGTGGTGCTCCAACAACCTATAGCTTGGCGATGTCTGTAGTGGTGCCCCAACAACCTATAGCTTGGCGATGTCTGTAGTGGTGCCCAACAACCTATAACTTAACGATGTCTGTCAGTGGTGCCCCAACAACCTATAGCTTGGCGATGTCTGTCAGTGGTGCTCCAACAACCCACAGCTTCACGACATCTGTCAGTGGTGCCCCAACAACCTATAGCTTGGCGATGTCTGTCAGTAGTGCACCAACAACCAACAGCTGGACGACGTCTGTCAGTGGTGCACCAACAACCAACAGCTTGACGACGTCTGTCAGTGGTGCCCCAACAACCCACAGCTTGACGACATCTGTCAGTGGTGCCCCAACAACCCACAGCTTGACGACATCTGTCAGTGGTGCCCCAACAACCCACAGCTTGATGATGTCTGTCAGTGGTGCTCCAACAACCCACAGCTTGACGATGTCTGTCAGTGGTGCCCCAACAACCCACACTTGACGACATCTGTTAGTGGTGCCCCAACAACCCACAGCTTGACGATGTCTGTCAGTGGTGCTCCAACAACCCAAAGCTTGACGACATCTGTCAGTGGTGCCCAACAACCCACAGCTTGACGACATCTGTCAGTGGTGCCCCAACAACCCACAGCTTGACGACGTCTGTCAGTGGTGCTCCAACAACCCAAAGCTTGACGACATCTGTCAGTGGTGCCCCAACAACCCACAGCTTGACGACATCTGTCAGTGGTGCCCCAACAACCCACAGCTTGACGACGTCTGTCAGTGGTGCCCCAACAACCCACAGCTTGACGACGTCTGTCAGTGGTGCCCCAACAACCCACAGCTTGACGACATCTGTCAGTGGTGCCCCAACAACCCACAGCTTGACGACGTCTGTCAGTGGTGCCCCAACAACCCACAGCTTGACGACGTCTGTCAGTGATGCCCCAACAGCCCACAGCTTGACGACGTCTGTCAGTGGTGCCCCAACAAGCCACAGCTTGACGATGTCTGTCAGTGGTGCCCCAACAACCCACAGTTTGACGATGTCTGTCAGTGGTGCCCCAACAACCCACAGATGGACGACGTCTGTCAGTGGTGCTCCAACAGCCCACAGCTTGACGTCTGTCAGTGGTGCCCCAACAACCCACAGCTTGACGATATCTGTCAGTGGTGCTCCAACAACCCACAGCTTGACGACATCTGTCAGTGGTACCCCAACAACCCACAACTTGATGACGTCTGTCAGTGGTGCCCCAACAACCCACAGCTTGACCACGTCTGTCAGTGGTGCCCCAACAACCCCTAGGGTGTGGGTTGAAGGTAAAGTTGTGTTTTGTTGACACTTCACATTATTGCTGTATTCTGTAGTGTGCGTTTATCTTCACATGTTGTTGTTGTCATAGATAGAAATAAAGAATCGACGGGAACAAGTGTCTCTGGCTTCAAAGTCATGGTTTGCACAGTCAAGTGGAGACTGACAGAAATAAAATATATTTGTTCACTTTTAACAAACGTTACGTTTGCATTTGATATAGTGTTTAACAAATAGATATACTCAACAATTATATCAGCGATGTGTGAGTTGTTGAACGCATAATCTTTTTGCTAATTTGGTACACCATTTTTAGGTAAGTAGATCTAACCGTTGACCTTCTTTTTTTAGATTAAACATTTGACCTCTCTAAGTAAGTAGATCAAACTATTGGCCTCTCTAAGTAAGTAGATCAAACCACTGACCTCTCTAAGTAAGTAGATCAAAAACCATTGGCCTCTGTAAGTAGATTAACTTTTGGCCTCTCTAAGTAAGTAGATCAAACCAATGGCCCCTCTAAGTAAGTAAATCACCATTGCCCTCTCTAAATAAGTAGATTAAACCTTTGGCCTCGGTTATAGTAGATCAAACCATTAACCTCTGTAGGTAAATAAATCAAATCATCCACCTCTGTAAGTAAGTAGATGATGCCATTGGCTTATTTAAGTAAGTAGATCAAACCATTGAGCTCTCAAAGTAAGTAGATCTAACCATTGGCCTCTCAAAGTAAGTAGATCAAACCATTGACCTCTCAAAGTAAGTAGATCTAACCATTGGCCTCTCAAAGTAAGTAGATATAACCATTGGCCTCTTCAGGTAAATAGATCAAACCACCACCTCTGTAAGTAAGTAGATAAAACCATTGGCCTCTGTAAATAAATAGATCAAACCATTGGCCTGTTTAAGTAAGTAGACCAAACATTGGCCTATCTAAGTTAATAGACTAAACCTTTGACCCCTCTAAGTAAACAGAACCTTTGCCCTCTTTGAGATAGTAGATAAAATATGGAAATAAAAAATACTAAGCTAAAAACCAAACTTAGAATATTCAACTCAAAACGTGTTATCAACCTTTACTTAAGTTTGTGAAAGCTGGGAAACAACAAAATAGCTTGAGAGAAGACTAAACGCTCTTGGAGACAAAAGTATTAGAATACTTGGTACACTATCTTTCTTTACGACACATAGTACCATTGTTGGTGTATGTCGGGGGGCAACGATAAAACCAGAAGGATAAAGGCCGCTTCGGCAAGCAGTCGCCACGACGTGTGAGACTCAGGATGTTTATATTACCCCAGAAAGAAAAATCCTTTCTGTCTACCGCGGGCTTCGAACACCGTACACCGGCTTTTTAGCCAGCGGGACACTGGTTTTAGCCGCACGGCCACGCGCACCTCTTACTTGGTTATACAATGCGATGAATTCACGTAAAGTATAGAGAGAAGAGAAATGGCTATGCAACCAACGACCTCATCTACAATTAGGAAGATAAGATGGATATATGCCTAACATGTGCTTAGAAAAAACATCAAGAGAATTGAAAAACAGGCTCTTCTATGGGAAACATCAGGATACAGGAAAAGAGGAAAACCCAGAGAGACACTAAAAAGAACACTTCGCCCAGAATAGAGATGGATGGCGACAAACATTGCCAGCCCTATGTGACGTCACGCGGCGCTAGAACGATTCAGTTCAAGATATCAAAATGTGTCTTATCTTGCATCTTTCCATTGTCGTTAATAAGGGACACAGGACCAGCAGTGTCCCTCTTCAGGCGTTCCGTTTCTGGGCGAGCTTCTCACTCTCCGTAAAGATGACAATGCCCGCTTTCTTTCCTTTAACGCATTAATTAATATACTTTAAATACAGCATCTAGACGCATCAATTAATATACTTTAAATACAGCATCTAGACGCATCAATTAATATACTTTAAATACAGCATCTAGACGCATCAATTAATATACTTTAAATACAGCATCTAGACGCATCAATTAATATACTTTAAATACAGCATCTAGACGCATCAATTAATATACTTTAAATACAGCATCTAGACGCATCAATTAATATACTTTAAATACAGCATCTAGACGCATCAATTAATACACTTTAAATACAGCATCTAGACGCATCAATTAATATACTTTAAATACAGCATCTAGACGCATCAAATAATACACTTTAAATACAGCATCTAGGCACATCAATTAATACACTTTAAATACAGCATCTAGACGCATCAATTAATATACTTTAAAACAGCATCTAGACGCATCAATTAATACACTTTAAATACAGCATCTAGACGCATCAATTGATATACTTTAAATACAGCATCTAGACGCATCAAATAATACACTTTAAATACAGCATCTAGACGCATCAATTAATATACTTTAAATACAGCATCTAGACGCATCATTAATACACTTTAAATACAGCATCTAGACGCATCAATTAATACACTTTAAATACAGCATCTAGACGCATCAATTAATATACTTTAAATACAGCATCTAGACGCATCAATTAATACACTTTAAATACAGCATCTAGACGCATCAATTAATATACTTTAAATACAGCATCTAGACGCATCAATTAATACACTTTAAATACAGCATCTAGACGCATCAATTAATATACTTTAAATACAGCATCTAGACGCATCAAATAATACATTTTAAATGCAGCATCTAGACGCATTAATTAATATACTTTAAATACAACATCTAGACGCATCAATTAATACACTTTAATACAGCATCTAGACGCATCAATTATACACTTAAATACAGCATCTAGACGCATCAATTATACACTTTAAATACAGCATCTAGACGCATCAATTAATACACTTTAAATACAGCATCTAGACGCATCAATTAATACACTTTAAATACAGCATCTAGACGCATCAATTAATACATTTTAAATGCAGCATCTAGACGCATTAATAATACACTTTAAATACAACATCTAGACGCATCAAATAATACACTTTAAATACAGCATCTAGACGCATCAATTAATACACTTTAAATACAGCATCTAGACGCATCAATTAATACACTTTAAATACAGCATCTAGACGCATCAATTAATACACTTTAAATACAGCATCTAGACGCATCAATTAATACACTTTAAATACAGCATCTAGACGCATCAATTAATACACTTTAAAATACAGCATCTAGACGCATCAATTAATACACTTTAAATACAGCATCTAGACGCATCAATTAATACACTTTAAATACAGCATCTAGACGCATCAATTAATACATTTTAAATGCAGCATCTAGACGCATTAATAATATACTTTAAATACAGCATCTAGACGCATCAATTAATACACTTTAAATACAGCATCTAGACGCATCAATTAATACACTTTAATACAGCATCTAGACGCATCAATTAATACACTTTAAATACAGCATCTAGACGCATCAATTAATACACTTTAAATACAGCATCTAGACGCATCAATTAATACATTTTAAATACAGCATCTAGACGCATCAATTAATACATTTTAAATACAGCATCTAGACGCATCAATTAATACATTTTAAATACAGCATCTAGACGCATCAATTAGTACATTTTAAATACAGCATCTAGACGCATCAATTAATACATTTTAAATACAGCATCTAGACGCATCAATTAGTACATTTTAAATACAGCATCTAGACGCATCAATTAGTACATTTTAAATACAGCATCTAGACGCATCAATTAATACACTTTAAATACAGCATCTAGACGCATCAATTAGTAAATTTTAAATACAGCATCTAGACGCATCAATTAGTACATTTTTAAATGCAGCATCTAGACTTTTCTCAACTGTCCATGAAAGTGTTTTTCTTCATTTTATTTTTCAGCGCTGATTTCGGAAAAGAAAAAAAAAAATAATAAAAGCCAAAAAGCTGAATCAGCCATTTCTTTCCCGGAAACCAGCTCCGACTAAAGTTCGCAATTTGTATGTACCCAAGCATGACGTCAGAGATAACTTCGTTCAAGTTCACAGACACGTGACCGTAACATTCACAACAGAAATGGATAAACTTCATATCAGGCAAAATAAAGAAAAGAAACTCTTGGAAAGACTTGATTTTTTTAAAATGTGTAAAAGTCATTGGACAAGGACGCGGAAATAGATAGGTCGTGTATTCGGCAGAACTCAGTCAGTCATAATCAGAAATAATAAAAATAAAATAAGAAAAAAGCAGACGTGAATACACTCAGCAGGAATTTAAGTAGAACTGTTCTTCTGCTTCGCTGTCTTCCTCTTCTTCTTCGTCTTCTTCTTCGTCTTCTTTCTACTTCGCTGTCTTCCTCTTCTTCTTCGCTGTCTTCTTCTTCTACTTCGCTGTCTTCTTCTTCTACTTCGCTGTCTTCTTCTTCTACTTCGCTGTCTTCTTCTTCTACTTCGCTGTCTTCTTCTTCTACTTCGCTGTCTTCTTCTTCTACTTCGCTGTCTTCTTCTTCTACTTCGCTGTCTTCTTCTTCTACTTCGCTGTCTTCTTCTTCTACTTCGCTGTCTTCCTCTTCTTCTTCGTCTTCTTCTTCGTCTTCTTCTACTTCGCTGTCTTCTTCTTCTTCTTCGCTGTCTTCTTCTTCTACTTCGCTGTCTTCTTCTTCTACTTCGCTGTCTTCTTCTTCTACTTCGCTGTCTTCTTCTTCTACTTCGCTGTCTTCTTCTTCTACTTCGCTGTCTTCTTCTTCTACTTCGCTGTCTTCCTCTTCTTCTTCGTCTTCTTCTTCGTCTTCTTCTACTTCCCTGTCTTCCTCTCTTCTTCTTCGCTGTCTTCTTCTTTACTTCGCTGTCTTCTTCTTCTACTTCGCTGTCTTCTTCTTCTACTTCGCTGTCTTCTTCTTCTACTTCGCTGTCTTCTTCTTCTACTTCGCTGTCTTCCTCTTCTTCTTCGTCTTCTTCTTCGTCTTCTTCTACTTCGCTGTCTTCCTCTTCTTCTTCGCTGTCTTCTTCTTCGTCTTCTTCTTCGTCTTCTTCTACTTCGCTGTCTTCCCTCTTCTTCTTCGCTGTCTTCTTCTTCTACTTCGCTGTCTTCTTCTTCTACTTCGCTGTCTTCTTCTTCTACTTCGCTGTCTTCTTCTTCTACTTCGCTGTCTTCTTCTTCTACTTCGCTGTCTTCTTCTTCTACTCGCTGTCTTCTTCTTCTACTTCGCTGTCTTCCTCTTCTTCTTCGTCTTCTTCTTCGTCTTCTTCTACTTCGCTGTCTTCCTCTTCTTCTTCGCTGTCTTCTTCTTCTACTTCGCTGTCTTCTTCTTCTACTTCGCTGTCTTCTTCTTCTACTTCGCTGTCTTCTTCTTCTACTTCGCTGTCTTCTTCTTCTACTTCGCTGTCTTCTTCTTCTACTTCGCTGTCTTCTTCTTCTACTTCGCTGTCTTCTTCTTCTACTTCGCTGTCTTTTCTTCTACTTCGCTGTCTTCCTCTTCTTCTTCGTCTTCTTCTTCGTCTTCTTCTACTTCGCTGTCTTCTTCTTCTACTTCGCTGTCTTCTTCTTCTACTTCGCTGTCTTCTTCTTCTACTTCGCTGTCTTCTTCTTCTACTTCGCTGTCTTCTTCTTCTACTTCGCTGTCTTCTTCTTCTACTTCGCTGTGTTCTTCTTCTTCTTCGCTGTCTTCTTCTTCTACTTCGCTGTCTTCTTCTTCAGCGTTTAGGTACCTATACTCAACGCATTGCACAGAAAAAGACAAACCGTTTCTATGAATTTGTCTCTTTAGCAGCAGACTTTACTCACCTTACTTGTGATAATTATTGCTAGAGTTGGTCTCGTTACAGTCTAGCACATTCATCAACTAAAGTTGGT
The DNA here is from genome assembly GCA_032433765.1 of Megaustenia siamemsis. NCBI lineage: Eukaryota > Metazoa > Mollusca > Gastropoda > Stylommatophora > Ariophantidae > Megaustenia > Megaustenia siamemsis. The sequence continues at coordinate 55,546,566 of JAVIAB010000091.1, forward strand.
CTCGTTACAGTCTCTAGCACATTCATCAACTAAAGGTTGGTCTCGTTACAGTCTAGCACATTCATCAACTAAAGGTTGGTCTCGTTACAGTCTAGCACATTCATCAACTAAAGGTTAGTCTCGTTACAGTCTAGCACATTCATCAACTAAAGGTTAGTCTCGTTACAGTCTAGCACATTCATCAACTAAAGGTTAGTCTCGTATTGTCTAGCACATTCATCAACTAAAGGTTAGTCTCGTTACAGTCTAGCACATTCATCAACTAAAGGTTGGTCTCGTTACAGTCTAGCACATTCACCAACTAAAGGTTGGTCTCGTTACAGTCTAGCACATTCATCAACTAAAGGTTGGTCTCGTTACAGTCTAGCACATTCATCAACTAAAGGTTGGTCTCGTTACAGTCTAGAACATTCATCAACTAAAGGTTGGTCTCGTTACAGTCTAGCACATTCATTAACTAAAGGTTGGTCTCGTTACAGTCTAGCACATTCATCAACTAAAGGTTGGTCTCGTTACAGTCTAGCACATTCATCAACTAAAGGTTGGTCTCGTTACAGTCTAGCACATTCATCAACTAAAGGTTGGTCTCGTTACAGTCTAGCACATTCATTAATAAGGTTGGCCGCGTTACAGTCTAGCACATTCATCAACTAAAGGTTGGTCTCGTTACAGTCTAGCACATTCATCAACTAAAGGTTGGTCTCGTTACAGTCTAGCACATTCATTAACTAAAGGTTAGTCTCGTTACAGTCTAGCACATTCATTAACTAAGGTTGTTCTCGTTACAGTCTAGCACATTCATTAACTAAGGTTGGTCTCGTTACAGTCTAGCACATTCATTAACTAAAACTTGGTCTCGTTACAGTCTAGCACATTCATCAACTAAAGGTTGGTCTCGTTACAGTCTAGCACATTCATCAACTAAAGGTTGGTCTCGTTACAGTCTAGCACATTCATCAACTAAAGGTTGGTCTCGTTACAGTCTAGCACATTCATTAACTAAGGTTGGTCTCGTTACAGTCTAGCACATTCATTAACTAAGGTTGGTCTCGTTACAGTCTAGCACATTCATCAACTAAAGGTTGGTCTCGTTACAGTCTAGCACATTCATTAACTAAGGTTGGTCTCGCTACAGTCTAGCACATTCATCAACTAAAGGTTGGTCCGTTACAGTCTAGCACATTCATTAACTAAGGTTGGTCTCGTTACAGTCTAGCACATTCATTAACTAAGGTTGGTCTCGTTACAGTCTAGCACATTCATTAACTAAGGTTGGTCTCGTTACAGTCTAGCACATTCATTAACTAAGGTTGGTCTCGTTACAGTCTAGCACATTCATTAACTAAGTTGGTCTCGTTACAGTCTAGTACATTCATCAACTAAAGGTTAGTCTCGTTACAGTCTAGCACATTCATTAACTAAGGTTGGTCTCGTTAGGGTCTAGCACATTCATTAACTAAAGGTTAGTCTCGTTACAGTCTAGCACATTCATGAACTAAATGGTAGTCTCGTTACAGTCTAGCATATTCATCAACTAAAGGTTAGTCTCGTTACAGTCTAGTACATTCATTAACTAAGGTTGGTCTCGTTACAGTCTAGCACATTCATTAACTAAGGTTGGTCTCGTTACAGTCTAGCACATTCATCAACTAAAGGTTAGTCTCGTTACAGTCTAGCACATTCATCAACTAAAGGTTGGTCTCGTTACAGTCTAGCCACATTCATCAACTAAAGGTTGGTCTCGTTACAGTCTAGCACATTCATCAACTAAAGGTTGGTCTCGTTACAGTCTAGCACATTCATCAACTAAATGTTAGTCTCGTTACAGTCTAACACATTCATTAACTAATGGTTGGTCTCGTTACAGTCTAGCACATTCATTAACTAAGGTTGGTCTCGTTACAGTCTAGCACATTCATCAACTAAAGGTTAGTCTCGTTACAGTCTAGCACATTCATCAACTAAAGGTTTGGTCTCGTTACAGTCTAGCACATTCATCAACTAAAGGTTGGTCTCGTTACAGTCTAGCACATTCATTAACTAAGGTTGGTCTCGTTACAGTCTAGCACATTCATTAACTAAGGTTGGTCTCGTTACAGTCTAGCACATTCATCAACCAAAGGTTGGTCTTCGTTACAGTCTAGCACATTCATTAACTAAGGTTGGTCTCGCTACAGTCTAGCACATTCATCAACTAAAGTTGGTCTCGTTACAGTCTAGCACATTCATTAACTAAGGTTGGTCGTTACAGTCTAGCACATTCATTAACTAAGGTTGGTCTCGTTACAGTCTAGCACATTCATTAACTAAGGTTGGTCTCGTTACAGTCTAGCACATTCATTAACTAAGGTTGGTCTCGTTACAGTCTAGCACATTCATTAACTAAGGTTGGTCTCGTTACAGTCTAGTACATTCATCAACTAAAGTTAGTCTCGTTACCGTCTAGCACATTCATTAACTAAGGTTGGTCTCGTTAGGTCTAGCACATTCATTAACTAAAGGTTAGTCTCGTTACAGTCTAGCACATTCATGAACTAAATGGTAGTCTCGTTACAGTCTAGCATATTCATCAACTAAAGGTTAGTCTCGTTACAGTCTAGTACATTCATTAACTAAGGTTGGTCTCGTTACAGTCTAGCACATTCATTAACTAAGGTTGGTCTCGTTACAGTCTAGCACATTCATCAACTAAAGGTTAGTCTCGTTACAGTCTAGCACATTCATCAACTAAAGGTTGGTCTCGTTACAGTCTAGCACATTCATCAACTAAAGGTTTGTCTCGTTACAGTCTAGCACATTCATCAACTAAAGGTTGGTCTCGTTACAGTCTAGCACATTCATCAACTAAATGTTAGTCTCGTTACAGTCTAACACATTCATTAACTAATGGTTGGTCTCGTTACAGTCTAGCACATTCATTAACTAAGGTTGGTCTCGTTACAGTCTAGCACATTCATCAACTAAAGGTTAGTCTCGTTACAGTCTAGCACATTCATCAACTAAAGGTTAGTCTCGTTACAGTCTAGCACATTCATCAACTAAAGGTTGGTCTCGTTACAGTCTAGCACATTCATTAACTAAGGTTGGTCTCGTTACAGTCTAGCACATTCATCAACTAAAGGTTAGTCTCGTTACAGTCTAGCACATTCATCAACTAAAGGTTGGTCTCGTTACAGTCTAGCACATTCATCAACTAAAGGTTGGTCTCGTTACAGTCTAGCACATTCATTAACTAAAGGTTGGTTCTCGTTACAGTCTAGCACATTCATCAACTAAAGGTTGGTCTCGTTACAGTCTAGCACATTCATCAACTAAAGGTTTGTCTCGTTACAGTCTAGCACATTCATCAACTAAATGTTAGTCTCGTTACAGTCTAGCACATTCATTAACTAAAGGTTGGTCTCGTACAGTCTAGCACATTCATTAACTAAGGTTGGTCTCGTTACAGTCTAGCACATTCATCAACTAAAGGTTAGTCTCGTTACAGTCTAGCACATTCATCAACTAAAGGTTAGTCTCGTTACAGTCTAGCACATTCATCAACTAAAGGTTGGTCTCGTTACAGTCTAGCACATTCATTAACTAAGGTTGGTCTCGTTTACAGTCTAGCACATTCATCAACTAAAGGTTAGTCTCGTTACAGTCTAGCACATTCATCAACTAAAGGTTGGTCTCGTTACAGTCTAGCATTCATCAACTAAAGGTTGGTCTCGTTACAGTCTAGCACATTCATTAACTAAAGGTTGGTCTCGTTACAGTCTAGCACATTCATCAACTAAAGGTTAGTCCTCGTTACAGTCTAGCACATTCATTAACTAAGGTTGGTCTCGTTACAGTCTAGCACATTCATCAACTAAAGGTTAGTCTCGTTACAGTCTAGCACATTCATCAACTAAAGTTTAGTCTCGTTACAGTCTAGCACATTCATCAACTAAAGGTTAGTCTCGTTACAGTCTAGCACATTCATCAACTAAAGGTTAGTCTCGTTACAATCTAGCACATTCATCAACTAAATGTTAGTCTCGTTACAGTCTAGCACATTCATTAACTAAGGTTGGTCTCGTTACAGTCTAGCACATTCATCAACTAAAGGTTAGTCTCGTTACAGTCTAGCACATTCATCAACTAAAGGTTAGTCTCGTTACAGTCTAGCACATTCATCAACTAAAGGTTGGTTGGTCTCGTTACAGTCTAGCACATTCATTAACTAAGGTTGGTCTCGTTACAGTCTAGCACATTCATCAACTAAAGGTTAGTCTCGTTACAGTCTAGCACATTCATCAACTAAAGGTTGGTCTCGTTACAGTCTAGCACATTCATTAACTAAAGGTTGGTCTCGTTACAGTCTAGCACATTCATTAACTAAGGTTGGTCTCGTTACAGTCTAGCACATTCATCAATTAAAGGTTAGTCTTGTTACAGTCTAGCACATTCATCAACTAAAGGTTAGTCTCGTTACAGTCTAGCACATTCATCAACTAAATGTTAGTCTCGTATTGTCTAGCACATTCATCAACTAAAGGTTAGTCTCGTTACAATCTAGCACATTCATCACTAAATGTTAGTCTCGTTACAGTCTAGCACATTTCATTAACTAAGGTTGGTCTCGTTACAGTCTAGCACATTCATCAACTAAAGGTTAGTCTCGTTACAGTCTAGCACATTCATCAACTAAAGGTTAGTCTCGTTACAGTCTAGCACATTCATCAACTAAAGGTTGTCTCGTTACAGTCTAGCACATTCATTAACTAAGGTTGGTCTCGTTACAGTCTAGCACATTCATCAACTAAAGGTTAGTCTCGTTACAGTCTAGCACATTCATCAACTAAAGGTTGGTCTCGTTACAGTCTAGCACATTCATAACTAAAGGTTGGTCTCGTTACAGTCTAGCACATTCATTAACTAAGGTTGGTCTCGTTACAGTCTAGCACATTCATCAACTAAAGGTTAGTCTCGTTACAGTCTAGCACATTCATCAACTAAAGGTTAGTCTCGTTACAGTCTAGCACATTCATCAACTAAAGGTTGGTCTCGTTACAGTCTAGCACATCATTAACTAAGGTTGGTCTCGTTACAGTCTAGCACATTCATCAACTAAAGGTTAGTCTCGTTACAGTCTAGCACATTCATCAACTAAAGGTTGGTCTCGTTACAGTCTAGCACATTCATCAACTAAAGGTTGGTCTCGTTACAGTCTAGCACATTCATTAACTAAAGGTTGGTCTCGTTACAGTCTAGCACATTCATCAACTAAAGGTTAGTCTCGTTACAGTCTAGCACATTCATTAAACTAAGGTTGGTCTCGTTACAGTCTAGCACATTCATCAACTAAAGGTTAGTCTCGTTACAGTCTAGCACATTCATCAACTAAAGGTTAGTCTCGTTACAGTCTAGCACATTCATCAACTAAATGTTAGTCTCGTATTGTCTAGCACATTCATCAACTAAAGGTTAGTCTCGTTACAATCTAGCACATTCATCAACTAAATGTTAGTCTCGTTACAGTCTAGCACATTCATTAACTAAGGTTGGTCTCGTTACAGTCTAGCACATTCATCAACTAAAGGTTAGTCTCGTTACAGTCTAGCACATTCATCAACTAAAGGTTAGTCTCGTTACAGTCTAGCACATTCATCAACTAAAGGTTGGTCTCGTTACAGTCTAGCACATTCATTAACTAAGGTTGCTCTCGTTACAGTCTAGCACATTCATCAACTAAAGGTTAGTCTCGTTACAGTCTAGCACATTCATCAACTAAAGGTTGGTCTCGTTACAGTCTAGCACATTCATCAACTAAAGGTTGGTCTCGTTACAGTCTAGCACATTCATTAACTAAATGTTGGTCTCGTTACAGTCTAGCACATTCATCAACTAAAGGTTAGTCTCGTTACAGTCTAGCACATTCATCAACTAAAGGTTGGTCTCGTTACAGTCTAGCACATTCATTAACTAAGGTTGGTCTCGTTACAGTCTAGCACATTCATCAACTAAAGGTTAGTCTCGTTTACAGTCTAGCACATTCATCAACTAAAGGTTGGTCTCGTTACAGTCTAGCACATTCATCAACTAAAGGTTAGTCTCGTTACAGTCTAGCACATTCATCAACTAAATGTTAGTCTCGTTACAGTCTAGCACATTCATCAACTAAATGTTAGTCTCGTATTGTCTAGCACATTCATCAACTAAAGGTTAGTCTCGTTACAATCTAGCACATTCATTAACTAAATGTTAGTCTCGTTACAGTCTAGCACATTCATCAACTAAAGGTTAGTCTCGTATTGTCTAGCACATTCATCAACTAAAGGTTAATCTTTTATTGTCTAGCACATTCATCGACTAAAGTTTAGTCTAGTATTGTCAAGCACATTCATCGACTAAAGTTTAGTCTTGTATTGTCTAGCACATTCATCAACTAAAGTTTAGTCTTGTATTGTCAAGCACATTCATCGACTAAAGTTAGTCTTGTATTGTCAGCACATTCATCGACTAAAGTTTAGTCTTGTATTGTCAAGCACATTCATCGACTAAAGTTTAGTCTTGTATTGTCAAGCACATTCATCGTCTAAAGTTTAGTCTTGTATTGTCTAGCACATTCATCGACTAAAGTTTAGTCTTGTATTGTCAAGCACATTCATCGACTAAAGTTTAGTCTTGTATTGTCTAGCACATTCATCAACTAAAGTTTAGTCTTGTATTGTCAAGCACATTCATCGACTAAAATTTAGTCTTTTATTGTCAAGCACATTCATCGACTAAAGTTTAGTCTTGTATTGTCAAGCACATTCATCGACTAAAGTTTAATCTTGTATTGTCTAGCACATTCATCAACTAAAGTTTTATCTTGTATTGTCTAGCACATTCATCAACTAAAGTTTAATCTTGTATTGTCTAGCACATTCATCAACTAAAGTTTAATCTTGTATGTCTCTAGCACATTCATCAACTAAAGTTTAATCTTGTATTGTCTAGCACATTCATCAACTCTAGATCTTGTACTTGTTCCACGTCTGCGAAACCTACGCCGACCAGGCTGATACGTTTCATCTTCACAGGGAGTAGAGAGAAAACTTGGTTGTAAGTGACCGTCAGATCAATCGCATCCTGACGACCTCTAGCCGACCAAGAGGAGAATAACGAAAGAAATCACATGAGTATCTGGAGGTTAATGTAAGAGAAAAGACTGACCCGTCACCTTAAATGTCAGGTCCTGATACTTAGAATGATGACGATTAATATTTCACTCACTCACGACACGACACGGTCACTCTTTATATAGTTACTCTGTGTGAATCAGACTTAGCGTGCCATGCGAAGGAAGCCACAAATCAAAGAAAAGGGACAAATAATTTTGCTGTTAAGTACGACTATATGTTGAGTCGGCATTGCCAGTCTTATATTGAGTTATTAGCGGGTCATCATCATTGCACTCCGAACATGTCCATAGGTGCTCAGATCCCCTCCTCAGCAAGTCTCAAAGTGTCCAGCGACTGACGACTCCCAGTTCTGTGTTGGTTAATTAGTCTTCTTACACGCCCATTAAGTTTTCTCTTTCTGGCTGTGTCCATCTAACTCCCATCTCTTTCATCTGAAGGAGTGACGTGGACTCGTGGTTGTCAAAGTTATGTGCTCTTCCCACTTCCCGGAGGGCATTAATGACGTCCGCCCGATCCATCGGTTTACCGTCCTCAACAATAGCGCAGCTAGCTAACGACAGCGGCAGCTAGCCAACGACAGCGCAGCTAGCCAACGACAGCGCAGCTAGCCAACGACAGCGCAGCTAGCCAACGACAGCGCAGCTAGCTAACGACAGTCTGTTCCTGTCACGCAAGAAAGTGGTATGGTGCTCCATAATAGCCAACCTTTGATGCAGAAACAGCACAAGATGATGACGATGACGCCGATCAAGGACCAAGAAGGACAAGGACGCGGTGGTTGATGAAACTACAACCCCGAAATGTAGAAATTAAAATACAATTTGACTTCTGTTACTCTAGACCCATGTCTCTCTAGACACCATGATGTCATTTTATGTTTCTCTAGACTCCATGATGTCAATTTGATGTATACTATACCCCATGATGTCATTTGATGTATATCTTGACCCCATGATGTCATTTGATGTTTACTAGACCCCATGATGACATTTGATGTTTATCTAGAACCCATGATGTCATAATCAGATTTTCATAATTCTTTTGGAGACCACACTTTTTCATAACAGCATATGATCTTCAAGGTTAGTAAGACCTTCCAGTATTATTTTTTAAAGAATGATGGGACCTCAAAGTTTTCATTTAGCATAGGGCCTCACCATGTCTACATACCAGCAGTACTAGAAGCTCACCAAAATGTACCTATCATAAATCTCTCTCTCTCTCCTCTCTCTCCTCTCTCTCTCTCTGCGATCAAGTCTCATTCAGAGTAGGATTCCAGACTCTCTCATGAAGTCAGCAGCCTGATTAAGCGAATCGATTGCCCCATATAGTTTCTCTTCCAGGGAGGTGGGCATGGACCACATTGTCCTTCTCAGGTCTGTGTACTGGGGACAATCCTGTAGAACATGTTTTGTTGTCATGTTGTCCAGTGTACAGTGGCATAGGCTGGTTGTACCTATTTTGAATTTGGTGAACATGTCGTTTTTCATTCTATTGTGGCCAGTGCGTAGGCGAAGTATGATGACTTGATCCCTCCTTGATAGTTGGAGGTATCCGTCCCTCTCGTTATGCTTTGGGTGTTCTCGTTTCCATTTGTCATGGTACTGACTTTTGATGGTGGATTTGGCTTCACCATAACTGAGCGGATGGTTCTCTTGTGGTAATCTACCTCCCTCTGTAGCTAATTTATCCACGCGTTCGTTTCCGTGTATATTACAGTGTGATGGTATCCACTGAGTTACTACTCTCTGGAAGTTATTGCATAGTTGGTCTAGGGTTTGTTCTCAAGTCATGTAGTTCATAGTTCCAGTGGTTTTTTAGAGCTGATATAATACTGACAGTGCATCAGTCAGTATCACCAATTTATTGTGCATGTTATTTTTGTGGTGAATAGCCAGTGTTGTAGATCATAAATTAACGACAATAATAAATCTTAACGAGAAGGCATGCTGAGGACAATACAGTGACAAAAAAAAGTGAAATGTAATAATAGAATGTTCGCGAAATCACAGCTAATGCGATATGTAGGGACCTACTGTATAAGGAATTAATTGGTCATTAAAGGTAAAATAGCACACACGAAATAACAATGAAGTAAAAGGGGCCTAAGATCTGTGTTGTACGTCAGTCTCTCCATACATGTTCTCCACAAACCAAGGTTAAAATAAAATATTCTGGTGCAACAAACAGGCTATTAGAGTGTCTTGAATCACTTCAAAAACACTGAGACCAAAACTCAAACAGTACGCAGCAAATTTACAGCACTGAGCTAGTATTATGTTTTCACTCGATTATGTTTTTACAGCAGGGGCAGTGGTAACTAGGGCACCGTGTACCCTAAATAATGAGAACATATTCCGTCTTCAGCCAGGAGGTGTGTTCATGACCTCTACGAACACAATGCCACTTCCTGTGCATTGAAAGGGGAGATAACTGACACAATCTGACAGGAAGTTGGGGGGTAAAAACGTGTACACATTAATTGACAATACAAGGGAATACAACGTCCCCCCCCCCCCCCCCCCCCCCCCCGAGCTGACATGTTCTCTGTTGTTTTATTATGTACCATGCCAGTACTGCCGATACAATGTATAATGCGAGTACTGATGGTTCTAATGTATCATGCGAGTACTGCTAGTTCTAATGTATCATGCGAGTACTGCTGGTTCTAATGTATCATGCGAGTACTGCTATAGTCCGTTCAGAATTCATAATCACACCTGAATTAGTTTTGCGTCATAACCGCTTGTTATTTTGGTTTCAAATTTTGCATGCAATCTTAGAATATTGATGACGCAAAGATTTTGGTATTGTTTTTATTCCACAAACACAAACAGATTTTGCACATCAGCGAATTCCTTTGATCTTTTATGACGATATCACACAAGTTGATTCAAATTTTAGAGTTTACAGTAATCGTGTTAAATTTTCCAGTTACTGCAATTCTTGTCAGGGGCGTATCTACATAGTGCTTAATTGTGGGTGTTGTTCGTTATGTGTATTTGCAAACATGAATTCAATTGGTTACAATTAGTCCTGTCCTTCGGTCACCATTAGACCCCAGGACGTCCTAACTGCAGTTGGAATTGAATTCATCTTAATTTTAATCATTCCGAATCTGACGATTCCAAGTGGTTGACAATCATTACTGGCTGACAAATAGTAATCCATCTCGTTTCCAGTACTCATCTTCCACCCGCAGCACATGTTCAACATACTTCTTCCAGAACGGAATGTCTATTTTTGAGAGAGACTCGCGTGTCAGAACTTCAAATATAAATGTTGGTACATGTATTTAAAGTCAACAAATTGTCTACTGAGTCTTCACAAATTAATAAAGATACGCCTTCCCTTCGGTAATTATGCCAAGGGCGTGGTGCGTCATGTCGTTTCAATAACAATTCAGTTTTGCGCATGGGATTTCCTGAAGTTAGTGTTCTGCAATAGCCAAACTATTTTACGTGAACGACCGCACCAAATTAATGTATATATCCTAACATAGTGTCAAATTCGAACTGGGTGAATTTAATATAGCCTAAAGAAGAAAACTTTTAAACTAGATCAAATTTCTCAGAGCAAAAAATATTTCTATAACGTCATCAATTTTCTAAGATTGCATGCAAAATTTGAAACCAAAATAGCAAGCGGTTATGACGCAAAAACTAATTCAGGTATGATTATGAAATTCTGAACGGACTATAGTTCTAATATATCATCGAGTACTGCTAGTTCTAATGTATCATGCGAGCACTGCTAGTTCTAATGTATCATGCGAGTACTACTAGTTCCAATGAACGAACTGATTGTCGTCTGTGCTGTTGATAGAACAGAATTACAATTAGAAAGTCAGCTAGCGACATATTGTTCATGCCATAAAAGAGGAGGGGATGTAAAATACAAGATGTCACCGTGCGACGTCACAGCAGTACAAGGGGAGTGGGGGGGGGTGGGAGGGGGCAGTTTTCTTCCTCACTATCATCAGGATGGTATCACATCCCTCATTACTGAGCCGCGATAGCTCAGTGGTTAGTGAATGGACTACAAAGGACAAGAGGAAGGGTTCGATCCCAACCGACGGCTTCCTGGTTCACCCAGCATTTAATGGGTACCGAATTTTTTTCTGGAAAAATAAAGCGCACGAGCGTAATACCGATCACGTTACCCAAAAATCATATGCTAAAGGTCTGTAAAATGTATGTTTTAACACCATATTCCATATACGCCATTTGGTGTGACAGGGGTACTATACTATATATATATATATCATCAGGACACCCATTCCTTCGTCAGCTGTGTGGACAAGCGTGGTCAACGTTTTGGGTTTTAACCCTCATAGTAAAAAAAAGTAAAGTACCCCCGTCACGCCAAGTGGCATATAGCGAATATGGTGTTAGGACCCTATATTTTACAGAACTCAGCACATTATTTTTGGGGTAATGTGGTCGGTATTACGCCCGTGCCACTTTACTTCCCAGAAAAAAATCCTATACCCATTAAAGGCTGGGTGAACCCAAAAGCCGTCGTTGGGATCGAACCCTACCTCTTGTCCTTTGTAGTCAAGTTCACTAACCACTGAGCTATCGCGGCTCCCTTTTAACCCTCATAGAGCAGAGTAATGGAGTTAAAAATACAAATATGTCATCATTGTTTAACGTACCAACGATGTAGAACAGGGATGGACAATTTATTTCAAATGGCGGCCACTTTTTTATTTTATTTTTTGTGTGGCGGGCCACACACATAACAACATCAATACAAATAAACTTGGCATTTGTTTTAAGGTTTTTGTCGATATAAGAATATCATCGGCAAAAGTCAATAGTTCTACCCCACCTATCCAGCTGTTGTTCCGTGATCGTTATTGTGTACACGTTAAATAGAAACTGGTGACAAGGTGAGCTTTGTGGCAGCCTGGACAAATGGATGTTGGCTCGGAAGATAAAAACTTCTACATCTGAGTATCACCTTCCTCTGAAACAGTGCCGCGGCGATCCATCTAATGAGGAAGAGGTGCACCGCCAATTTGAGGAACATATGCATGAGATATTCAAATGGTACCCTGTTGTCATCATCCGGATCTGTAGCAGCAGCACATGTCTCCTCTCGTCTGTGGAAGCCTTCGAAGACGTCATAGGCAAAGATTGCCGCATTGAGCCATGTCTCTTTGTTTTATCTATAACCTCCGACTGTGGGTGGGAATACGCGTTTCTGTTCAAAGTGACAGGTGAGGACACGGGCAACTATTTTCTCCAGCAGCTTGCCGCAGTGTTCTGCATTGTGATGATTCGGTAGGCACTGATCTGAGAATGGTCATTGTTTGGCTTCGGTAGAGGTAGTAAGTAGCTGTGTAGCCACTCCTCCTTAATATGGCCACTCCGAATGCTGGCATTAAACTCATTGGCCAGTTCTTAATTTTATCTTGCATTACATTCATATAAGGTTGTGATTTGTCATGACTATTCCAGGAAATTTAAGGAGGTAGTTTGCCAAAGAGGCCAATACAAAAAGGGGACTCCTAAAAACATCAGAAAGAAGCAATCAACATGTTCGGGCACATCATGAGAAGAGGAAAGTTGGAATACTTGGTTATAACTGGCAAAATAAAAGGAAAGAGAGATCGCGGGCGACAAAGAGAGACAATACTGGATAGCTGGCGTCATGACATGGAAAACAGTCAACAACAGAACTGATGCGATACACTGTAGATAGAAGATTGTGGAAGGACATGATCACCTACGCCAACCGGTATGGCACATGATGATGATGATTACATTCATAAGTTTATTTTGTATTACTTTCATAATTTTATCCTGTATTACTTTCATAATTTTACTTGTAGTACTTTCATAAGCTTATTTGTATTACTTTCATAATTTTATCTTGTATTACTTTCATAATCCTATTCTGAGTTACTTCCATAATGATATTTTAGATTGCGTACATCATTTTATCATGCCAGGCCTATTACTTTCATTAACGGTACCAACAATTGTATACATGACTATCCATTTATGTATTTTTCCTTACACTATATACTCCTTATGGTTCCCACTCCGTGATGACAGGCAGAGGATCTCATGTATAGAGACAATTGCTGCCATCTTCGACTGGTACAGTCATTGTCAAGAAGGAAGGTAAACTAGCTTCTTATATTGTCAAGGAAAATTATGTCAAAATACAAGTCTATGTCAACAGAAGTGAGAAAGAGACTTCATCGGTGTTATATAGAGCCAATTCTGACCGCGGAAGCCAATCATGGACAGTAGACAAACAAATGAAAAGGCGATTAGAGGCCACAGAAAGGGATTTCTTAGGAGAATGTTGGAAAGTCCCTGGACAGCTAAAAAGACCAATGAGGAAATTCTCAAAGAGGCCAACACATATAGGGAGCTCCTGTAAAACATCAGAAAGAAACAATCAACATTTTTCGGGCACATCATAAGAAGAGGAAAGTTGGACAATAACAGTCAACAATAGAATTGATTAGTTGCACTGTGGATAGAAGATTGTGGAAGGACATGCTCGCCTCCGCCTATCGACACGGCACATGGTGACGATATCCTCCTCAGAGTAGAAAAGAAACACCCCCTTTTTGATATCTTTTTCAGCTTAAAAAAGACACCTAACGACGAGCTCATATTACTCTGAATCAACGAGTCTTCTTTGCTCTTTATCCCGGGTTGTGGTGTGTGACTCGAGGCTTGGACCGGGTAACTCGGCGCAGGATACGCTTGGCAGTCAACAGTTGCTCATAGCAAAGGCGGCTTCGTGGAGACTAGAGTTAGCTTATCTTTCTTCGTTTATACATTCAAAGTTACTAAAGAAGCTGTATCTTACAATTAAAACAAAAAATGGTTAAAGACTGAATATCGTACCACAGAACGACTGTTTGTGATGAATACTTTAGTTGTTTTGCTAACTTGCCTCTTTCCAGGAAGGTAAAATGCGCATCCTTCTCTCATTAGACGTTTGAACTGACTAGAAGATGCTGTATCGTAACAACTTGTGTGGTTACAAATAAATTGAATATCGTACCTCGTCAATATCACATTTGCCCATCTTTTGATTTTTTTTTTTGCTTTCGAGCATTATTCTATCTATCTATCTATCTATTGACCTTTCGAGCCGTAACCGGCCCATAGGCGTAGACAAGATACACCTTCTCCTATATGAATTTTTGTTCTAGCAGTTTTCTTTTAAAGATATTTTATCAAATCTCGCCATCTGTCTCTGTTCTGTGCAAGCAGTTCTATCTCATTGAGGGAGCCGATTCCTGCTGCTCTTGCCTCTCTCATCAATGTTCTTCTCAGTGTCTCCCTGGGTCTTCCTCTTTTTCTTTTACCTGTTGTTTCCCATATGAGGGCTTGCTTTGCTATTCGATTATTATCTCTTCTCATCACATGTCCAACGTATGACCATCGTCTTTCTTTATTACTGAAGATATTAGTGGTTGATTGGCGATTTCTCTAATTTCCTCGTTTGTTTTGAATTCATTCCATTCTATACCAAGTATTTTCCTTAGACATTTATTTTCGAATGCGTTCAACTTTGTTTCTATATCTCTTGTTGTTTTCCAGCTTTCACACGCATACGTAAGGGTTGATAGTACATTTGATTTGAATAGCCTAAGTTTGTGTTTGTGCTAATGAGTTTTGATTTCCACAACTTTTCAAGGCTTCTGAAAGACATTGCTGCTTTAGCCAGTCTGATTCTAATTTCTTTGCTCGTATCCCTTCTCGATCAATGTGACTTCCAAGATAGATGAAGTGATCGATCTCTTCTACTGGTTTGTTTTCCATGTATATTTTGTCACTTGTTGGAATAAACTTTTCATGACTTTAGTCTTTTCATGATTGACCTCAAGCCCAATTTTGCTGGCTATTGATGATAGTTCATTTGTGTTTTCCTGCATCGTTTTATCTGATTGCTGATGAGAACTATGTCATCAGCAAAGTCCAGGTCCTCCAAATGGTCTCCTTGTATCCATTCGATGCCTTTATTACCAGTGCAGCATTTCTTCATTATGAAGTCCATAACAATTCCAAATAACAAGGGCGATAAAATACATCCTTGTTTAACCCCAGTTTCTATTGGGAAACATTCGCTCAGTCCTTCTCTGTTCGAACTGCACATGGTAACCATCATACATGTCTTTGATAATATTTGCATTATTCTACTAAAATTATATTCATAAATATTTACTTCAGCTTCAAATTTACATTTTGTATTTGTGATGTCACAAATTGAAACCACTCCCATTTAATATCAGTTTTAAGAATGAGGGGACTGTACTAGGCTCAAAACATTTCATTTAAACTGCTTCAAGTTTTACAATTTTGAACTAAAATATCACTTTTAGAGGTTGTTGTTGATAGAATGCCACGAATTAATGCGGGCTGGGTGCCCTTTGACTCATTTGATGTGGCGGGTCGTAATGGCTTTCTTGACATTCCCGGCTCTACTGGAAGTTGGAGGTCGTCTGTCCCAGGCTACGCTGGAAAAACTACGAGTCCAGCCCAGAGGTACTGCAATACTGGGTCTTCTATATCAGTAAACAACCACCACTACAGGGAACACGGTGATCATAGCTTTTGTTAGCCACCATGTTTTGACGCAGACTGTTACCAAGGGAGACCACGAGGAGTAGAGCTGCTAGGTCTTGGTCAGCTGATGGTGCGCCGACTCTGCTATTGTGACCGCAGGCGCTTCTGCTCCCGCAACCACTTGAGAGAGGCGGCAAACTCTCAGATTGAGTCAACTTTGTTCTTTTCTTGCTACAAAGATTAACTTCTAAAATATTATTCACACACAAAACAATGACTTGAGTTAACAATGTCATTGTGTTGTATCGCAAATGAAACTACTTCCTTAAAATATCAATGTTAATAATAAGCGCAATGTAGTTAGGTCAGAGCGTCTGTATCCATATACGTTGCCACTTTTTAAAAAATACCATAACTAAAATGGCCATGTAATGAGAAGAGAACAACTGGAATATATTGTAACAACTGGAAAAAATTGAGGGACGAAGAGATAGAGGGAAGCAAAGAGAAAAAAATACCAGGCAGCTTATGAGAATGGTGGCAGAAGGTCAACAACAGAAATGATAAATAACTGTCGAGATCGAAAGTTTGTGGAGAGACATGATCACCTACGCCAGCAGGCAGATGATGATGATAACCAAAATATCACTTTGAGATTAAAACAAACAACTGTGATACAAAGTAAAATCATGAAAATAAAACAAACTGTCATCTGAAATTGTTCCGTATAATAGAAAATTATTAATTGTAATTTTTTATGTTTAATTGAATATTTAGGAAGTTCTAACAATCTCATGGGTTATGTTCCCTTTGCCGAAAGTTGCGCTCTTCAAAGCCCAGCTGGAAGAATCTCCTGCCTCTAGCTAGATCTTCCTCCTCTTCTGTCAACCTTGGAGTGTATACCACACCTCACTACTGGCTCCTTGTAAAGCTGTCAACATACTTGGAGTGTATACCACACTCACTACTGACTCCTTGTAAAGCTGTCAACATACCTTGGAGTGTATACACACCTCACTGCTGGCTCCTTGTAAAGCTGTCAACATACCTTGGAGTGTATACCACACCTCACTACTGACTCCTTGTAAAGCTGTCAACATACCTTGGAGTGTATACCACACCTCACTACTGGCTCCTTGTAAAGCTGTCAACATACCTTGGAGTGTATACCACACCTCACTACTGGCTCCTTGTAAAGCTGTCAACATACAATAGAGTGTATACCACACATCACTACTGGCTCCTTGTAAAGCTGTCAACATACAATAGTATACACACCTTACTACTGGCTCCTTGTAAAGCTTGTCAACATACAATGGTATACCACACCCCACTACTGGCTCCTTGTAAAGCTGTCAACATACAATGGTATACCACACCCCACTACGGCTCTTTTTAAAGCTGTCAACATACAATGGTATACCACACCCCACTACAGGCTCCTTGTAAAGCTGTCAACATACAATAGAGTGTATACCACACCCCACTACTGGCTCCTTGTAAAGCTGTCAACATACAATAGAGTGTATACCACACCCCACTACTGGCTCCTTGTAAAGCTGTCAACATACAATAGAGTGTATACCACACCCCACTACAGGCTCCTTGTAAAGCTGTCAACATACAATAGAGTGTATACCACACCCCACTACAGGCTCCTTGTAAAGCTGTCAACATACAATAGAGTGTATACCACACCCACTACTGGCTCCTTGTAAAGCTGTCAACATACAATAGAGTGTATACCACACCTCACTACTGGCTCCTTGTAAAGCTGTCAACATACAATGGTATACCACACCTCACTACAGGCTCCTTGTAAAGCGCTGTCAACATACAATAGAGTGTATACCACACACCCACTACTGGCTCCTTGTAAAGCAGTCAATATACAATAGAGTGTATACCACACCTCACTACTGGTCCTTGTAAAGCTGTCAACATACAATAGAGTGTATACCACACCCCACTACTGGCTCCTTGTAAAGCTGTCAACATACAATAGAGTGTATACCACACCCCACTACTGGCTCCTTGTAAAGCTGTCAACATACAATAGAGTGTATACCACACCCCACTACAGGCTCCTTGTAAAGCTGTCAACATACAATAGAGTGTATACCACACCCACTACAGGCTCCTTGTAAAGCTGTCAACATACAATAGAGGTATACCACACCCCACTACTGGCTCCTTGTAAAGCTGTCAACATACAATAGAGTGTATACCACACCTCACTACTGGCTCCTTGTAAAGCTGTCAACATACAATTGAGTGTATACAACACCCCACTACTGGCTCCTTGAAAGCTGTCAACATACAATAGAGTGTATACCACACCCCCTACTGGCTCCTTGTAAAGCTGTCAACATACAATGGTATACCACACCTCACTACTGGCTCCTTGTAAAGCTGTCAACATACAATGGTATATCACACCTCACTACTGGCTCCTTGTAAAGCTGTCAACATACAATGGTATACCACACCCCCACTACTGGCTCCTTGTAAGCTGTCAACATACAATGGTATACCACACCTGACAACTGGCTCCTTGTAAAGCTGTCAACATACAATGGTATACCACACCTCACTACTGGCTCATTGTAAAGCTGTCAACATACAATGGTATACCACACCCCACTACTGGCTCCTTGTCCGTGAACCTTTTTTTCAGTGTTTCTCTTCCCTCTACAATCTTTATTCGGTTGGCCATACTTAGAAGGATCGTCTTTCAGAGCTTATGTCTTTGTCAGCCATGATTCACTAGCAGTCGACTACTGAGTACATTTGATCTATGTATTGTCTTTGTTTTAACATTAGATGTGTTAGATAATATAGATAAAATAGATGTCATTGACGATAGTGGTGAAATAAATGCAAACGATGGAGTATGTGAAAATTGAAACGAAGAAAAAAAAGGTGCGTTGAAATAAATAGAGGGAATGAAACAAACATAAAAGACGAGTCGGAGGCAACAGATGAAATAAATAGAGGAATGAAACAAACATAAAAGACGAGTCAGAGGCAACAGATGAAATAAATAGAGGGAATGAAAAACAACATAAAAGACGAGGTCGGAGGCAACAGATGAAATAAATAGAGGGAATGAAACAAACATAAAAGACGAGTCAGAGGCAACGGATGAAATAAGAGCAACAGATGACATAAATAAAGGAAGTGAAATAAGCATAAAAGACGGATCAGAGACAAGAGATGAAACAAGTGCAACAGATGAAACAAATGCAACAAGTGCAACAGATAAAACAAATGCAACAAGTGCAACAGATGAAACAAATGCAACAAGTACAAGTACAACAGATGAAACAAATGCAACAAGTACAACAGATAAAACAAATGCAACAAGTACAACAGATGAAACAAGTGCAACAAGTGCAACAGATGAAACCAATACAACAAGTGCAACAGATGAAACAAATGCAACAAGTGCAACAGATGAAACAAATGCAACAGTACAACAGATGAAAAAATGCAACAAGTACAAACAAGTACAACAGATGAAACAAATGCAACAAGTGCAACAAGTGCAACAGATGAAACAAATGCAACAAGTGCAACAGATGAAACAAATGCAACAAGTACAACAGATGAAACAATGCAACAAGTACAACAGATGAAACAAATGCAACAAGTACAACAGATGAAAACAAATGCACAAGTGCAACAGATGAAACAAATGCAACAAGTGCAACAGATGAAACAAATGCAACAAGTGCAACAGATGAAACAAATGCAACAAGTACAACAGATGAAACAAATGCAACAAGTGCAACAGATGAAACAAATGCAACAAGTACAAACAGATGAAACAAATGCAACAAGTGCAACAGATGAAACAAATACAACAAGTACAACAGATGAAACAAATGCAACAAGTGCAACAGATGAAACAAATGCAACAAGTACAACAGATGAAACAAATGCAACAAGTGCAACAGATGAAACAAATGCAACAAGTGCAACAGATGAAACAAATGCAGGAAATGAAATAGACATAACCGACGAGTCAGAGACAAGAGATGAAACAAGAACAACAGATGAAGCAAAGATGAAGCCCAGACATTTACCATCGTCTGGGAGTGGTCAAAGGCTCAGTTCTGATTGCACACATCAACGCTCGCGATGCATATAACTTATACAGACAGTTCTCCACTATCAAAATGGCGTCCCTGGATACAATCTAACCAGGACGGTCAAATGAACATGGATCAAAGACGGTAGACAACACGGGAGCCAAAAATACAACGCTTGAGACTGATGATTCGGGTCGAAAAGCACAGATGTCGCTGCTTGTCGTAAACTAACGATACAACACATCAACGCCCACTTGACGTCCTTTAAAGGACAGATAATGAAGTGGAGAAATCGTTTGGTGAATGCTGATCAAATTGTGGTAGAGATGAATCACCTCTTCAATGATATAGTTCCATATATTGATCCCAATCAGAATTATCATTATGTCTACGCCCCTGCAATCAGTGGACTTCTTGCACAATAGCGCTTACCTTCGTCATCAGAAGCTCTCTATAAACAAATGTGCTTGATTTAAGAGCAGACAGTCTTTAAAATATAGGGAATGGTGGGATGTTAGGGGGAATGGTGGGGATGTGGGAATGGTGGGGATGTTAGGGGGGAATGGTGGGGATGTTTGGGGGGAATGTGTAGGGATGTGGGAAGGGGGGGGGGGGTGGGGGGAATGGTGGGGATGTTAGGGGAATGGAGTTAGGGGGATGAAGAGAGACGCAGGGTGCTCCGGGTCACACAGAGGGTACAGCGGAAAAAGCGACATGAATGTTTTTATTATTTCCTTCGTTTTTATTTTTCTCCTTCACTCACTTTTTTTTCTTACACCACGTGTTAACGGAATGGGTTGCAGTGTGTTGTGCATATTGCTGTACATGTACACCCACCCACAGCACGTTTTTATTTTTTATTTACGGGGCTGCTTCTTCTTTTTGTGCTTTCAGTCTGAAATGCTCAAAACTGGAAGAGAGATAAATGAAATATCGATGATCTTTTTGTCTAACAAGCAACAAAAACAACACACAATCTACCACAGGCTCTTCCATCTATTCTCTTAACTGACTGTTAACCCTTTCAGTACGGAAGGATCTATGTAACGGAAGAGATTTTAGAGACACAATTTGTCATGGGTTGAAATATCAATCTCATCATCATGTGCCATACCGGTTGCGTAGGCGATCATGTCCTCCACAATCCTCTACCTACAGTGCATCGTATCAGTTCTGTTGTTGACTGTTTTCCATGCCATGACACCAAGCTATCCAGTATTTTCTCTCTTTGTCGTCCGAGATCTCTCTTTCCTTTTATTTTGCCAGCTGTAACCAAGTATTCCAACTTTCCTCTTCTCATGATGTATCCGAAAAATGTTGACTGTTTCTTTCTGATGTTTTTAGTGAGCTGCCTTTTAATATCAATCTATATGTTTATACTTATCTAATACATAACATACTATATATGCATTTGTAGATAATTAAACAAAGAATTAGATTTCACCAATACCAAGATGATACAAGACATAATATCACGGTTTGATGACGGTTAAGCTAATCAAAATGAGAGTGACGCACTGTGCGGCTGAAAGTATAGACCGAAATCGACATGACGTACAGTGCGTCGAAACGCACTGAAAGAGTTAACAATAACAACATTGTAAACAAATTGTTGTATTTAGTTTCAACTGGCGTCTCCGCAGTCTGCGCATTCGCATATCCGCATATCCGCTCTGCTGCTCGTTCCAGCAACCATCGAAGTGTTCGTCTACTGATTGTTCCTGTCTTGCATTTAACGTGTTGTCTGCCCTCTATCCGGCGCCGCGATAGCTCAGTGGTTAGTAAACTGAACTTCAAAGGACAATAGGTAGGGTTCGATCCCAACCGACGTTTCCGGGTTCACCTAGCCTTAAATTGTTACCGGATTTTTTCTTGGAAAGTAAAGCGGCGTGGGTGTAATACCGCCCACATTACCGAAATTCATGTGCCGAAGGTCTGTAAAATGTATAGTCACTAACTCCATATTCCCTATACGCCACTTGGCGTGACGGGTCACCAACTCCATATTCCCTATACGCCACTTGGCGTGACGGGGTCTCTTTACTTTTTTTTTTTTTACTGCCCTCTTTCCAGCTGCGACGCTTACCTGTCTTGCCCTTCGTGGCGCCGCGTTCCACCATTCTCTCCACATGTGGGTTATCTCATCTTTCTTGTCGCCATCCTGCGAGAGATGTTCTTTTACAGCCCCTGCATTTAAAGTTTCTTGTGCAACAGCAGTCCGGGCCAACCTGTCGGTTATCTCAATGCCGTGAACTAACTTACCTGGAGCATAAATATATGGCTTAATACAGTTGAAGACATAACCATTAATTTTTTCATCTCCTTCATCAGATAACCACGAGGGACCTCTGAGGATCATCGGCGGACATCGTAAACCTTCTCCATTTTTTTTATACTGTGTCATTCTTTGCAACTCTGCAAAGTCGAGGCATGTCCATTCTTTGATGTTATCTTTCCATCTCTTTCTCTGCGTACCTCTCCTTCTCGCTCCTTTCATAGTTCCTTGTAGAATGGTCTTCGAGAATAGACGATCGAGACATGTGGCCAAACCATTTCATTTTGCGTTTCTTCACAAAAACCAAAACATCATCTTATCATGTACTCCGACTTCTTGCTGCGTCCTGTTGCGGACTAGAATCTGACATCAAACTACTTTCAATGGCCTTTGTTGGCGCTGCATTGATACCTCAAAATGGCATCACACTTTTGAAAACTTCGCGCCATATTAATTCTCGTAACTTTTTAATTAACGTATATAACTCGTAACAACAGAAAATCAACAAAAACGGGTATTTTTCTTTTCTTTAAAACTTATACCTTTACAGTGGGCACAGCTGTTTCTTAGTGATACTTTAGTTAGTTTGCTCATTTCTCTTTCCAGAATGCAAACTATGCCCATGTTTCTTCTGCTACACGTTTAAGTTGATTAGATGAAAGGATATCAGATTTAAACGATTCTGTGGTTAAAAATGAGTATTGCATCTTCCGAAACTAACATTTGCCAATCGTCGTTCTTTTAGTTACGAACAAAAATATCATTGGTACATAAAGTGACTGGAGCTTACAACTCTACGTTTTGTGTCTGGTTTCACGAATTGAAACCACTTCCACAAATCATCATCATCATCATTAAGTACCATGCCTGCTGGCGTAGGTGATCATGTCTCTCCACAAATTTAAATCTCGACAGTTATTTATAATTTCTGTTGTTGACCTTGTTGCCAAGCCATTCTCTTAAGCTGTCTGGTAATTTTTTCTCTTTGCTTCCCTCTATCTCTTCGTCCCTCAACTTTACCAGTTGTCACAATATATTCCAGCTGTTCCCTTCTCATTTTATGGCCAAAACATGATGATTGTTTCTTCTTTGGAAATTAGGTCTCTCTTTGTAGAAACCTCTTTCAGAATGTTTTATTACCCTTCCTAGCTGCTTTTTTGTATTCTCAACATTCTTCTGTGAAACCACATTTCTACAGCCTCAGGTGAATTTCGTGTCTGTTGTTCTATTGCCCACGATTCGCATCCATATGTTAAGACTGGCTCTACCTAACATTTAAGAACTCTTTTTCTTGTTTCTTTTGTCAAAAATAGATTGCACAGTACCTTCCTCATTTTTCTTCTCTTGAAACTGCTTTCTCCCGAGCCATTCTACATATACTCCAACAAAAATACGCGTTTGACAAAAATAAGTGGAATATATTAGACTCCAGACAACATTGCTGCAACATTTCTAAAGTTATAACTAAAACACACATTTTATATTACAACAAGCAGCTGTGAACAAGGATACTTATGCCATTTTTTTTTTAAAAGGTGTTTACAGCGACTGAGATGGAGGTGACGGCTTTTTTTTTTCTTTTCTTTTTTTCTGTAAGGACAGCTGGATATGTGAATGTAGACATTATACCAGGCTGTAACACTGGGCTACGTAACACACGTCTACAGTTCAAGGCGACTTGACTTACCATGAAACATGACGTCATTCACAATGTGACCATATGTGACTGTCTGCACGACCCGGAAAGGTTGCTAGTTTCGTTTAGACGACCGCCCCAGGGTTGCAAACAAAGGAACAAAATTGCACATTCTATAATTAGGTCTGTGTAATGCCGTTATGTCTAACCTTCCAATCAGATTTAAAATAGTTGTTAGTAAACAACAAACGTTACGTTTGCAGCCATGTACAGAAAAAAAAGAAGCCCCGGCGAAAAAAAAAACTAACAAGATATACAATCTATTTTTTCGGCCACGGTCCAAGAGTTAACGTGTTTGTGTGACAGTTGTATTCTTCAAATGTGAATTTCAGCGGGAAGTGTTACAGAAGTGTGATTTCCTCTCGAGTAGAAGACGGCACATAGGTCAGGAAAATAAAGCTTCCCTTGCCTGGCAATTATTCTATTGCTGCTATTCTTCAAGAGTCGACATACTTTGCACAGGACCCGCAGTGTGTCTGGTCATTAGTCCCAGTTCTGAACGAGCTTCTCAGTCTGACCAAGAAAGTCCATGCCTGCTGTTATTGTTTCTCTTACTAGTGTTCTTCTTGCGTATTACCGGGTCAACATTATTTTCTTTTGCCTGTTCCTATTTGAAGACTTGATTTGCGAATCTCGTTACCCCTTCTCATCACATGACCGAACTATGCCCTTCCTCTTTTCTTGATTATAGTTGAGACTGTGAACTAGTCTTAAATTAAGCCCACACAGGTAAGGCGCCTACAGGTAAGTCGTCCATCTCTAGACAAGTGAATTCCGTGTCCAATTCCAACCTCGGTGGGAATAACCAAAAATGAATCCGTGGTTTCTTCGTGTCCTTACCTTCCCTGGCCTCTAGTTAGTGAGATCCAATGTCTACACTCTCGGACAACAGCGGAAAAGCAGGAGATCTCGTGTGCACTCTGCACAAGTTAATGAAACCATTAGCAGCTGGAAATCGAAAAGAGTAGACCATAAACTGCCGCTGCAAGGGCCACCATATATTGTTCTCTGTTTTTTTTTCTGTTGTTGATTATCTGTCATTTTTTTCCCGAGTGCTGTAAACATACCTCTTCCTCTGAATTGATTCGCTGATTATCGCCTCGGAAGTTTCCCTCTATAATATTCATTTATTATTATTTGTCTCCAAAATTAAGCCTGTTGTAAACATAGCAAAGCAAGCCCTTATATTGGAAAACAACAGGTAAGAGAAAAAGAGGAAGACCCAGGGAGACACTGAGAAGAACATTGATGAGAGAGGCAAGAGCAGCAGGATTCGGCTCCCTCAATGAGGTAGAGCTGCTTGCACAGAACAGAGACAGATGGCGAGATTTGATAAAATATCTTTACTAGAAAACTGCTAGAACAAAAATTCAGATAGGAGAAGGTGTATCTTGGTCTACGCCCTATGGGCCGGCTACGGCTCGAAAGGTCAATAGATAGATAGAAACATAGCAAGTTAAAATGGGCAGTTGGATTAACACGGGAATTCATAGAAACCTCGGTAGCCAAGTTGAGAAAACAACCACACTAGCTACCGACGTTTGGACAACCTGTTTGGAAGCGGGACAACAAAACCAACAACAATAACAAAATCAATACCTATAACAACACCAACAAAAACACCAATAACAACAACATCAATAACAATAACAACACCAATAACAATAGCAATACTAATAAGAACACCTACAACAATAACAACACCAATAACAACACCAATAACAACACCAATAACAACACCAATAACAATATCAACACTAATAACAACACCAATAACAATATCAATACCAATAACAACATCAACACCAATAACAATAGCAATACCAATAACAACATCAATAACAATAACAACACCAATAACAACATCAATAACAATAACAACACAATAACAACATCAACAACAATAACAACAACAACACCAATAACAAACATCAATAACAATAACAACACCAATAACAACATCAATAACAACACCAATAACAATAAAAAATAACAATAACAACACCAATAACAACACCAATAACAACACCAACAAAAACACCAATAACAATAGCAATACCAATAAGAACACCAATAACAACATCAATAACAATAACAACACAATAACAACATCAATAACAATAACAACATCAATAACAATAACAACACCAATAACAACAACAACACCAACAAAAACACCAATAACAATAGCAATACCAATAAGAACACCAATAACAACATCAATAACAATAACAACACCAATAACAACATCAATAACAACACCAATAACAACATCAATAACAATAACAACACCAATAACAACATCAATAACAACACCAAATAACAACAACAACACCAATAACAACATCAATAACAACACCAATAACAACATCAATAACAATAACAACACCAATAACAACATCAATAACAACACCAATAACAACATCAATAACAATAACAACACCAATAACAACATCAATAACAACACCAATAACAACATCAATAACAATAACAACACCAATAAAAACATCAATAACAACACCAATAACAACAACAACACCAATAACAACATCAATAACAACACCAATAACAACAACAACACCAATAACAATAACAACACCAATAACAACATCAATAACAATAACAACACCAATAACAACACCAATAACAACAACAACACCAATAACAATAGCAATACCAATAAGAACACCTACAACAATAACAACAACACGCATGCCTAGAGAGAGGTAGAAACTTTACAACAGCATTCAGATTCACAGGGTGACCTCACACTTCTAGAGATTTACAGAAGACCTTCCTCGATTTGAATCTGTATTAGGCCTTGCAATTCTCTAAGCTGAAAATTAATCGTTACAGCATTTATCAAATTTTCTTGGTCAGATGGAAGTTTCTGTAGAAGTTGCAGAATAATGGTCGCATGTTCGAGTGCAGACTTCACGTGATATATAGATACAGGTTTTTTGATTTCACCTCCAACAGTAACTGAGCTGATCAGCCCCTCATACATGATTACTTGCATATTAGAACAACAGCAGATCAAGATCCTACTCCACCTCCTAGCGGTACCCCCGGAAATAGACTAATAAGTAGCCAAAGGGAGTAGGGATCAAAGAGAGAAGACAACCAGGAGCTAAACATTGTCTTGTTTAAGTCGGATGTATTGGGCCAAATAGTGCAAATATAATAACTTATTATATAGAACTCTGCACAGCACAAAACAAACTATGACCATTAAACAGCTCTAAAGGCTGACATGAAAATAAACAAAAGATTCCAATTGAGGGGGGAAAGCATAACTTAATGACGCCACTGAGAATCAAATCTTTGTCCACCGTGTCAATACAAGCATTAGTTTACTTGACCGTCCACTCCACAATATGAACATATCAATAAATTTTCTGAATAAATTGTTCTTAAATAACCACTACAGAGAAGGAATGTGTTTGAGGCATGACAGAAAACAGTCTAAGAGGTACTGCAATACTAGATCATCTATATCAATGGACTCCACTAATGAGGGAACTTACACTAGAGGTACTGCAATACTAGGTCATCTATATCAATGGACTACACTAATGAGGGAACTTACACTAGAGGTACTGCAATACTAGGTCATCTATATCAATGGACTTCACTAATGAGGGAACTTACACTAGAGGTACTGCAATACTAGGTCATCTATATCAATGGACTTCACTAATGAGGGAACTTACACTAGAGGTACTGCAATACTAGGTCATCTATATCAATGGACTCCACTAATTAGTGGACTATAGTGATCCACACCTCATTAACTAACTGGGAGGTAAAGTAAGGTGTTGATCAGCTGTGGCTGGCTGCTCTACCATGATGACCACAGTAACAACATATAAAGGAGAACAAGGAACAACAGAATAGAAAAGAAAAAGCTTATAAATGAAAAAAAAGAAAAAAAATCAGCATAAACACCATATCATGTAAAATATGGAGCAAGAAAATAGGAAAGAAACACAAATAAGTGAAAAACAACAAGAAAAAAACTATAAGAAACAGCATTAAAAGAAGAACAAAGATAAACATTGAAAAAAAAAAAAGAAATCATGGTAAATACATCTCATAATGACATTTTATTTATTTGTTGTTTGTCTTGGTTCATGTTGATGGCTGCATTGAGGAATTATGTGTCTGTGTGTGTGTGTGTGTAACAGGGCAGAAACCAGCGTTTTTAGTGGTGATGATGGTGGTGGCATATTGAAGAAGTGGAATTTTCGTGAGCTAGAAATGGTAAAAATGAGTGACAACAATGAGCTTGTGTGCTGGAGAATAAATACCTACTACAACTAAATAGCTACAGCAGTAAAATACTTGTGACACAACATGAGACAACAAAACAGCTAAAACAAAGGAAAATAATAAAAGCTTAAAATAAATAAGGACACAAAATGAAAAAAACAAATAACTAAGACACAAAATGAAGGCAACAGAGTGCCTATATTGTTGTTGTTGGATCCAGTGACATTTGAGCTGATGCCCTTCGGCCCAAGTGTCTATATTACAAAAAAAACAATTGCATAAAAAAAACAAGTCAATAAGAAAACAAAAAATGGTAGACCCAAATAAAATAAGTAAATAAATACAACAAACTAACTATAACATAAAATAATGACTATTATACAACAGTAAAAGAAAGTGAATTAATATTACAATTCCCATGAGTTTCAATAAATTAAAAGAAAACAAGTGTACACACAACTAACACAGACAAGTAGAACAAATTGTTCTAATAGAACAAAACAGATAAAAACAGTTAAAGATCAGACTTTATGTTAAACTTGTGAAGAACCGGTACTATTCCCATTAGGTTAAACCGGTAAAGAACTAGTATCAGT
This sequence comes from Megaustenia siamemsis, assembly GCA_032433765.1. Taxonomy (NCBI): domain Eukaryota; kingdom Metazoa; phylum Mollusca; class Gastropoda; order Stylommatophora; family Ariophantidae; genus Megaustenia; species Megaustenia siamemsis. Next base: position 55,575,196 of record JAVIAB010000091.1, read on the forward strand.
TCCTAGTTTAATCTAGTGAAGAAAAATTATTGTTACACGGAACGGAAAGACAAGAGAAATGAAAGGACACACAATGAAGATTTGTAGAAAAGGAGACAAGAACAGCTAGAGACTCATGGGTAGAACTCAAGTGGACATCTCAGAAAAAAGTAAAATCCTTTGGAGAGTGTGACCCAAAGTGAAAACAAGGTGGAGTAAGTGAGGATAATTAACATAGCAATAATAAGATTAATGATGATATATTCTCAATGATGGTGATGACAGCAATAATGATGGTGATGACAGCAATAATGATGGTGATATATTCTCAATGATGGTGATGACAGCAATAATGATGATGATTATTAAGATAACAATGATAATGATGATACTGGCATTAATGATAATGATGATAGTGGCATTAATGATAATGATGATACTGGCATTAATGATAATGATGATAGTGGCATTAACAACAATAATAAGCATGGTTACCATGGTAATATTGAAGCTGTCCTGGTCACAGTTTAAGAACTACAATACAAATATGTCACTACAGGTCTGTATTATCTTTCGGTCATGGCCTCATTTAACTACATTTTAATATTTGTTTGCTCACCTCAGCTTCCTATCTCCACTCATTCACAACAAATTTAATGCATTAAAAAGATGAATTAAGGTTGGCATCAATTATCAACATGTGAGTGCAACATTATTTCAAGGAGAGACAGGTTACAATTTGGAATAATTTCACCCTCAGATTTTACATCAGATTTCTTAAAAATAAGATATTTGTGAAACTGTGAGCAATTTTATTGGATGGACTAGGCTGTAGAAAAATACAGATGGATGGAATTGAATAGCAGAAATGTAAGAATCAAAGATGTACAGTCTGGGTTAAATAGCGGAAAAAATAGGTGAGTCAAAGTTGCGGAGTCAGAGTTAAACATCAGAAAAATGTAAAAGTCAAAATTGTGGAGTCAGGGTTGAATAACAGAAAATTTGAGAGTCAAATTTGTGGAGTCAGGTTTAAATAACAGAAAAGCATGACAGATTTGGCTCACAGACTCAACAGTTCGGCTACAAAAACAAAAAAAACAAAAAAACAACAGATTTTCCAATCTGGCATGCTTATTTTGATGCACATATGTTTAAAATGACATCAAGAATACAAAAGTTAATTTTGATCATTAGATTCAACATGAACAGAAATAAATCAACATTATGTACAATATCCACTATTAAAAAGTGAATACCACATCTTGCAGATCCATAAGAAAGATGGACAATGTTAGACAAGATAACTGGTAAACATTTTATGTTATCTCCTGGACATGATACAATGTGTGTATAAAGCACCAGTGAACAAACATAATGACATATAAAAACACATAAAAATATGATATGAGAACAGAGTTCCCTGATAATGTTCTACATTACCCTGTCAATGTTTCATACTTGACTGGTATTGCTCCATTTTGCATTAATAATGTTCCAGATTACCCTGATATTATTCAATAATGCTCCATATTGCTTTAATAATGTTCCAGATTACACTGATATTATTCCATAATGCTCCACATTGCTCCAATAAGTTAATAATGTTCTATATTATCCTGACATTCCTTATAACTATGACATTACCATGACAACAACATTGGATATTGCTTTGACATTTAATCCAAATAAGAAAGTAAAAAAAAAACTATTTCATGATTTTTCTGTTACATGGGGTTCTGTGGGGGCGTGGCTTGATCGCAAGAAAACAACCAAAAATAGGGTGTTTAAGAGGGGACTAGTTGGTCTCGAGGCAAGATCAGTCTCGAGACAGAGAGGTTTTGATGTTCAAATACTGGCTGCATCAGTTGGGATTTTTATCTGTGATTTCTGCTGCTTGCAGTAACACCCCTGAACTCAGCAGCTAGGCCGAGCTTTAAACACCAATTACTCATCGACGGAGAAAATATGAGTACCTCCAAAGTTGGAGTTATCTGCCTGTGTGGCAGAGAACCCCTGTGCACATGGCTGCCAGGCAAAAACAGATTAACCAAAATTCAGTTACTAGTCTCTAGGGACTTCGCCAGATGAGAAAGCTGGCGAACGGGAAAAAAAAAGTGTTTAAGCTATGTGGTGGATAAGGCAAAAATGGACACATCAATGTTACAAATAAATCTTTATAGGTTGAAGAAAAGTTAATAAAGAATAAATAAAAAGGAACAGCAAAACAAGAACAATTAAATAGGAATGAAAGACCACAAAAATAATCTGATAGGCTACAGCACCTTGGCTTTTAGCTATCAGTGACTCATAGCTGACTGTATGCAATCAGAATTGGTAAATAACAGAGATGATCCAACCCAACTTCAACTCCTAGTGGTGCCCCTGGCAGTTAAAAAAACAGGTGGGGACAGTAGTAACAAGAGGAGGGGACAGTGCAGTAATAGGTGGGGACAGTAGTAACAAGAGGGAACAGTGCAGTAATAGGTGAGGACTGTAGTAACAAGAGGAGGGGACAGTGCAGTAATAGGTGGGGACAGTAGTAACAAGAGAGGACAGTACAATAATAGGTGGGGACAGTAGTAACAAGAGGGGACAGTGCAGTAATAGGTGGGGACAGTAGTAACAAGAGGGGACAGTGCAGTAATAGGTGGGGACAGTAGTAACAAGAGGGGACAGTGCAGTAATAGGTGGGGACAGTAGTAACAAGAGGGGACAGTTCAGCAACAGGTGGGGACAGTAGTAACAGATGACCCACATTATGGTTACAGTGCCCAAGTTCATGGAAGTGTTTTGTCTGCTCTGATGTTGATTCCTAGGAACATTTCTGTTCTCATCTGGAAGATCAGACTTTGGTCTCTTCATTTGAGATGTTTTATTGAGTTATGTTTTTCCTGGCTTTGATTAGTAACAGTTTTAGCAATGACCACACCAGTCATTCATTCTTGTTGGCAATTACTTCTTACAATCTATTTTTACTTTTTATTAATGTAGAGGATCAAAACAAATAACACCAGGGCTAAAACTAAAAATAGTAAAATGTTATATCTTCTCAATATTCTGGTATGATGCAGAAACATGGACATTAGACAAGAAAACAGAACAGAAATTGAAGCCTTTGAAATGTGGATATATAGTGGAATAGTTAGAACTGGATGGAAGGAAAAGAGAGCAAATGATGAAGTTTTAAAACAACTAAAAATTAAAACAGAACTACTAAACACAATTAGAACAAGACAAATGCAATTTTGGGCCATGTTAAAAGACACAACAGCCTACCAAAAGTAATATTGGAAGGGAAAATACAAGGAAAAGAGGCAGAGGCAGGCCAAGACTAACATTGACGAGTAACATTAAAAGATGGACAAGACAGCCTATGACAACCTGCACCATCAAAGCAAGAGACTAGAGTTGAATTGCGCTCCATGGTAGCCAACCTTCGATGCAGAGATGGCACTCGATGATGATGAATGCAGAGAATGGAGAATAAAGGCAACATGCTCAAATGTATCTACCACATTGTGTACTGGCCAGAGATTTAGTTCTATACTGAACACAAAAAAAAACATTTGTCTCTTACTAGGAACAAAGCCGAAAATTTCTCCACCTGATTATTATTTCATATTACAATGACAAGACTCCAAATTGCTATGACATTATTCCAAATTGCTATGACATTATTCCAAATTTCTATGACATTATTCCAAATTGCTATGACATTATCCCAATTGGCTATGACATTATTCCAAATTGCTATGACATTATTCCAAATTACCCTAATAATGTTTCATATTGCTCAAATATGATTCCTTATAGCTCTGACAATCTTCTATATTACCATGATATGAGTTCAGACAGTCCCAACATTACTCCACATTAGCCCATACTGCCTCAACAAAATAATCAATTTTGCCACCACAAAAATGCATATTGTGCTAATATAATAACCCACATCATTCTAACATCACTTCAGAATGTTCCAAAAATACTTCACTTTTCACAAACTATACTTCACATTACTAAATCAATACACTGAAAAAAACAATACTACATATGGCACCAAAATCACTAAGCATTCCCTCCCTCACCCAAAATATTTTACATTACCTGAAACAAGATTTTCCATACCTCAAACAAGACCTTACATTACCTCAAACAAGATTTTACATTACCTCAAAAAAGACCTTACATTACCTCAAACAAGACTTCACATTATCCCCAACAAGACTTCACACATAACATTAAACAAGACTTCACATTACTTCCACACACAGCAACAATACTTCACTTTATGTGAATAAAACTCCGCATTCCCACAACAAAACTCCACGTTGCCACAACAAAACTCCGCATTCCCACAACAAAACTCCACATTCCCACAACAAAACTCCACATTCCCACAACAAAACTCCACTTTCCCACAATAAAACTCCACATTCCACAACAAAACTCCACGTTGTCACAACAAAACTCCACTTTCCCACAACAAAACTCCACGTTACCACAACAAAACTCCACATTCCCACAACAAAACTCCACATTCCCACAACAAAACTCCACATTCCCAACAAAACTCTCCATTCCCACAACAAAATTCCACATTCCCACAACAAAACTCCACATTCCCAACAAAACTCTCCATTCCACAATAAAACTCCACATTCCCACAACAAAACTCCACATTCCCACAACAAAACTCCACATTACCACAACAAAACTCCACATTCTCACAACTCTCACTGAAAAATGTGTACTGTACATTAATTAGTAGTCAAATATAAACCATACATCTGTAACAAAGAATCATTTAACATATGTAACATTATAGAAATCATGTAAAAATGTGTCTTTACCATGAACCCTGATGTGATACCTCAAGCTTAATGAACAGTGATATTAACAGAATAATATTTCACCCAATAGCTAGTGGGTGCACTGTGACATATATTTCATCTGTTGTAATGTAAATTACTTTACCGCCATATGTGATCTGAGGTAATTATAACATAAAGAAGCTTGTCGGAAAAATAATTCTGCAAATAATACCTCTAATACAAACAATAATTGTTTTATGTGAATTTGTATAGCACATGTGATCTTATGGTAAATGCATTTGTATAGTATTTACTATTTCAATGTTGTGAATGGTCACAACTTAATAGTTCAGGGCGTGATTTTTATACCACATCTTTTTTCTGAAATTCTTATGGATCTTGTACCAATTTACAGCTGATGGACTAAAAGTTTAGATGAAGATGTGGCTTCTAAATTTTGATTTGAAAAATGGTCAGTCTCTAGATAATGAGGTGTAATGTGGATATAAAATAATGAGCTACATGCTGCACAATTAAAACAAGTGGTAATTACAGTGGGAAAGGTGAATTTGTTCCGTGGGTAACTAATTCTATAAAATGCTCCATATGTACTGTGAAATAACCATTGCTGAATCAGTGGTACCTTAACGTCCTCCCCAGGTAGTTGCGACCAGACATTTTAAAAATCACAACTCTGATTATAAACCCCCGCTGTCTAGCAGGTCTATCCATTCACAGAATAGACTTTGGGAGTAAACTCTAAGTTAAAATCTGGAGATGGAGTCCATAAGGCAGTTCGGTGTTGATTTCAGAATTGCTCTGGCAAGCCAGCTACAGGAGGGACAGTGCAGCAATAGGTGGGAAATGTAGCTACAGGAGGGACAGTGTAGTAGCAGGTTTGTAAATGTAGTAACAGCAGGGACAGTGCAGCAATAGGTGGGAAATGTAGCTACAGGAGGGACAGTGTAGTAGCAGGTTTGTAAATGTAGTAACCGGAAGGACAGTGCAGCAATAGGTGGAGACAGTAGTAACAGGAGGGACAGTGCAGCAATAGGTGGGGACAGTAGTAACAGGAGGGACAGTGCAGCAATAGGTGGGGACAGTAGTAACAGGAGGGACAGTGCAGCAATAGGTGGGAAATGTAGCTACAGGAGGGATAGTGTAGTAGCAGGTTTGTAAATGTAATAACAGGAGGGACAGTGCAGCAATAGGTGGAGACAGTAGTAACAGGAGGGACAGTGCAGCAATAGGTGGGGACAGTAGTAACCGGAGGGACAGTGCAGCAATAGATGGGAAATGTAGCTACAGGAGGGACAGTGTAGTAGCAGGTTTGTAAATGTAGTAACCGGAAGGACAGTGCAGCAATAGGTGGAGACAGTAGTAACAGGAGGGACAGTGCAGCAATAGGTGGGGACAGTAGTAACCGGAGGGACAGTGCAGCAATAGATGGGAAATGTAGCTACAGGAGGGACAGTGTAGTAGCAGGTTTGTAAATGTAGTAACCGGAAGGACAGTGCAGCAATAGGTGGGAAATGTAGCTACAGGAGGGACAGTGTAGCAATAGGTGGGAAATGTAGCTACAGGAGGGACAGTGTAGCAATAGGTGGGAAATGTAGCTACAGGAGGGACAGTGTAGCAATAGGTGGAGACAGTACTAACAGGAGGGACAGTGCAGCAATAGGTGGGGACAGTAGTAACAGGAGGGACAGTGCAGCAATAGGTGGAGACAGTAGTAACAGGAGGGACAGTGCAGCAATAGGTGGGGACAGTAGTAACAGGAGGGACAGCGCAGCAATAGGTGGGGACAGTAGTAACTCGAGGGACAGTGCAGCAATAGGTGGGGACAGTAGTAACAGAAGGGACAGTGCAGCAATAGGTGGGAAATGTAGCTACAGGAGGGACAGTGTAGTAGCAGGTTTGTAAATGTAGTAACAGGAGGGACAGTGCAGCAATAGGTGGAGACAGTAGTAACTGGAGGGACAGTGCAGCAATAGGTGGGGACAGTAGTAACCGGAGGGACAGTGCAGCAATAGATGGGAAATGTAGCTACAGGAGGGACAGTGTAGTAGCAGGTTTGTAAATGTAGTAACCGGAAGGACAGTGCAGCAATAGGTGGGGACAGTAGTAACAGGAGGGACAGCGCAGCAATAGGTGGAGACAGTAGTAACAGGAGGGACAGTGCAGCAATAGGTGGGGACAGTAGTAACAGGAGGAACAGTGCAGCAATAGGTGGGGACAGTAGTAACAGGAGGGACAGTGCAGCAATAGGTGGGGACAGTAGTAACAAGAGGGAACAGTGCAGTAATAGGTGGGGACAGTAGTAACAAGAGGTAACAGTGCAGTAATAGGTGGGAAATGTAGCTACAGGAGGGACAGTGCAACAATAGATGGGGACAGTAGTAACAAGAGGGAACAGTGCAGTAATAGGTGGGGACAGTAGTAACAAGAGGGAACAGTGCAGTAATAGGTGGGGACAGTAGTAACAAGAGGGAACAGTGCAGTAATAGGTGGGGACAGTAGTATCAAGAGGGAACAATTCAGTAATAGGTGGGGACAGTAGTAACAAGAGGGAACAGTGCAGTAATAGGTGGGGACAGTAGTAACAAGAGGGAACAGTGCAGTAATAGGTGGGGACAGTAGTAAGAATAGGGAACAGTGCAGTAATAGGTGGGGACAGTAGTAACAAGAGGGAACAGTGCAGTAATAGGTGGGGACAGTAGTAACAAGAGGGAACAGTGCAGTAATAGGTGGGGACAGTAGTAACAAGAGGGAACAGTGCAGTAATAGGTAGGGACAGTAGTAACAAGAGGGAACAGTGTAGTAATAGGTAAGGACAGTAGTAACAAGAGGGAACAGTGCAGTAATAGGTGGGGACAGTAGTAACAAGAGGGAACAGTGCAGTAATAGGTGGGGACAGTAGTAACAAGTGGTAACAGTGCAGTAATAGGTGGGAAATGTAGCTACAGGAGGGACAGTGCAACAATAGATGGGGACAGTAGTAACAAGAGGGAACAGTGCAGTAATAGGTGGGGACAGTAGTAACAAGAGGGAACAGTGCAGTAATAGGTGGGGACAGTAGTAACAAGAGGGAACAGTGCAGTAATAGGTGGGGACAGTAGTATCAAGAGGGAACAATTCAGTAATAGGTGGGGACAGTAGTAACAAGAGGGAACAGTGCAGTAATAGGTGGGGACAGTAGTAACAAGAGGGAACAGTGCAGTAATAGGTGGGGACAGTAGTAACAAGAGGGAACAGTGCAGTAATAGGTGGGGACAGTAGTAACAAGAGGGAACAGTGCAGTAATAGGTGGGGACAGTAGTAACAAGAGGGAACAGTGCAGTATTAGGTGGGGACAGTAGTAACAAGAGGGAACAGTGCAGTAATAGGTAGGGACAGTAGTAACAAGAGGGAACAGTGTAGTAATAGGTAGGGACAGTAGTAACAAGAGGGAACAGTGCAGTAATAGGTGGGGACAGTAGTAACAAGAGGGGACAGTTCAGCAATAGGTGGGGACAGTAGTAACAAGAGGGAACAGTGTAGCAACAGGTGGGGACTGTAGTAACAAGAGGGAACAGTTCAGTAATAGGTGGGGACAGTAGTAACAAGAGGGAACAGTGCAGTAATAGGTGGGGACAGTAGTAACAAGAGGGAACAGTTCAGTAATAGGTGGGGACAGTAGTAACAAGAGGGAACAATTCAGTAATAGGTGGGGACAGTAGTAACAAGAGGGAATAGTGTAGTAATAGGTGGGGACTGTAGTAAGAATAGGGAACAGTGTAGTAATAGGTGGGGACAGTAGTAACAAGAGGGAATAGTGTAGTAATAGGTGGGGACTGTAGTAACAAGAGGGAATAGTGTAGTAATAGGTGGGGACTGTAGTAACAAGAGGGAATAGTGTAGTAATAGGTGGGGACAGTAGTAACAAGAGGGAATAGTGTAGTAATAGGTGGGGACTGTAGTAACAAGAGGGAACAGTTCAGTAATAGGTGGGGACAGTAGTAACAAGAGGGAACAGTTCAGTAATAGGTGGGGACAGTAGTAACAAGAGGGAACAGTTCAGTAATAGGTAGGGACAGTAGTAACAAGAGGGAACAGTGTAGTAATAGGTGGGGACAGTAGTAACAAGAGGGAACAGTGCAGTAATAGGTGGGGACAGTAGTAACAAGAGGGAACAGTTCAGTAATAGGTGGGGACAGTAGTAACAAGAGGGAACAGTTCAGTAATAGGTAGGGACAGTAGTAACAAGAGGGAACAGTGTAGTAATAGGTGGGGACAGTAGTAACAAGAGAGAACAGTGCAGCAATAGGTGGGGACAGTAGTAACAAGCGGGGACAGTTCAGTAATAAGTAGGGACAGTAGTAACAATTCAGTAATAGGTGGGGACAGTAGTAACAAGAGGGAACGGTGCAGTAATAGGTGGGGACAGTAGTAACAAGAAGGAACGGTATAGTAATAGGTAGGGACAGTAGTAACAAGAGGGAACGGTGCAGTAATAGGTGGGGACAGTAGTAATAAGAGGGAACGGTATAGTAATAGGTAGGGACAGTAGTAACAAGAGGGAACAGTGCAGCAATAGGTAGGGACAGTAGTAACAAGAGGGAACAGTGCAGCAATAGGTAGGGACAGTAGTAACAAGAGGGAACAGTGCAGCAATAGGTAGGGACAGTAGTAACAAGAGGGGACAGTTCAGCAACAGGTGGGGACAGTAGTAACAAGAGGGAACAGTGCAGCAATAGGTAGGGACAGTAGTAACAAGAGGGAACAGTGCAGCAATAGGTAGGGACAGTAGTAACAAGAGGGGACAGTTCAGCAACAGGTGGGGACAGTAGTAACAGATGACCCACATTATGGTTACAGTGCCCAAGTTCATGGAAGTGTTTTGTCTGCTCTGATGTTGATTCCTAGGAACATTTTCTGTTCTCATCTGGAAGATCAGACTTTGGTCTCTTCATTTGAGATATTTTACTGGGTTATGTTTTTCCTGGCTTTGATTAGTAACAGTTTTAGCAAAGACCACACCAGTCATTCATGGTTAAAAATGAACTTTTTGCAACTCAAATTTGTTCAGTTTTGAATTATTTTATTCCAAACAAATTAATCTACTAAATCATGAAATTAATGAAGTTAGAAAATGGTATTTTTGTGTGGTGCCACAAAGGGGAATCACTCTCACAAAATATATTCTGTTTGAGAATGAGAGGATCAACTTTAAATGTATGACATTTTCACTCATAAATGCTGAAAGACTTCTAGGATTGTTACTAAAATGTCACTTTTAAACTAAAACATGCAACTGTGTAGTGTGATTAATAAAATGGATAAATACTGAATGGAGAACTTGGAAAGTAGACCACATTGAGATAGAAAGATGTGCATCCCTGTGAGGTTTCACCATTAATGAATAAGAGTTAGGGAAAACCTGACAGAGACTTGAAGCATATGAAGAATAACCTAAAGAAGAGATGAAATAACTTTTGAAAATTAAAAGAAGTAAAAGCTGAAAGATACAGAAAAAAAAGAAGCAAGAGCAAAGAGGTGATATTTTATGATAAAAAGAAAAGGAAAACTATTTTTAAGACATTTTCCCATTTCTAGAGTTTGCAGTGGAAGGAGCCGTTCCCTTTTAAAACTGGCGAATAAAGGCCGCTTGTCCAGTGCAGTTCCATGAGATATTCAGGTCTAAGTTTTTATTTCACCTGCGATTTAAAAAACGTTTGACCCTACCATGATTTGAACCTTCATTCTTCTGGCTTCAGCATGACATGTTACCGATTTGACTACCCTTTCTCCTTGATGTCTTATGATCCTATAAATGATCTTGCCTCACTCTGTTGCCAGAACTACCATTTGACTACCCTTTCTCCTTGATGTCTTATGATCCTATAAATGATCTTGCCTCACTCTGTTGCCAGAACTACCATTTGACTACCATTTCTCCTTGATATCTTATGATCCTATAAATGATCTTGCCTCACTCTGTTGCCAGATCTGCCATCTCATTATTGGCAGATTCAGGCATAAGGGAATTAGTTTGGTAAAACGTCTGGCAGTTACTACCAAAAAACAACAATCTTATTTTCAACTTTCTGCTAGACAAAGCCAAGAAAAAAATTGTAATGAAATAACAAATCAGGATGCTCAGTCTACAAACACTGGCTATACAAGTACATTTAATGAACAATGTTTGTGATGTTATTGCTTCTTTTGTGGAACTCTTTCCTACCAAATACGGAAACCTATGGTTTAACAGAATCAAGTTCACCAAATATGGAAACCTATGGTTTAACAGAATCAAGTTCACCAAATATGGAAACCTATGGTTTAACAGAATCAAGTTCACCAAATATGGAAACCTATGGTTTAACAGAACCAAGTTTACCAAATATGGAAACCTATGGTTTAACAAAATAAAGTTTACCAAATATGGGACCGTATGGTTTAACAGAATCAAGTTTACCAAATATGGAAACCTATGGTTTAACAGAATCAAGTTTACCAAATATGGAAACCTATGGTTTAACAGAACCAAGTTGACCAAATATGGAAACCTATGGTTTAACAGAACCAAGTTTACCAAATATGGAAACCTACGGTTTAACAGAACCAAGTTCACCAAATAAGGAACCATATGGTTTAACAGAACCAAGTTTGAGAAAGCCTGTCTTTGTATAAGGCACAAGTCTGATATGAAAGATATTTGACAACCTACATTATGACAAATTTAGTGAGTACATTCATGAAAATAAAACATATAACGGCAACAGACACTCACTCAAGCATGTCTAGCACATTATTTATCTTCTTTTATATGGGAAGATTCATACATTATTTATCTTCTTTTATATGGGAAGATTCATACACTTCCGCTTCATCTTCCACGCTGGGCTTATAGTCACTACAAGCATGACTAGCACATTATTTATCTTCTTTTATATGGGAAGATTCATACATATTTATCTTCTTTATATGGGAAGATTCATACATTATTTATCTTCTTTTATATGGGAAGATTCATACACTTCCGCTTCATCTTCTACACTGGGCTTATAGTCACTACAAGGATGTCTGCTGTTGTCTGTTACAGTCCCAGCACACAAGATCCAAAATTGGTTGACTGCAGCATATCAGAAATATAGTAAAGAGACATCAAACTGCAGCAATGTGTCCTGAACATTATGGAGTCCATCCATTGTGATGGAAGTACCAAGATTATGTTTGATAGCGAGAACAGATATACACACATTTTTAGTAAGGATTTTCACTACATCTATTGGCATTTATGGGTTATGGAACTACTATTTTTGTTTTTATCTTCTCCTCCTGTCCTTTCTTTCCTCATTTGCCTTTAAATTAAAAAAAATTATTTTCACAGCATAATCTCATTACTGGAGGCTGTCGATAGGGTGTGTGTGTGTGTGTGTGTGTCGCATACAGGACCGGAGAATAAAAACCACTTGTCCTGAGCAGTCGCCACCAGGTTTTCGGGACTGAGTTTTAAAAAATTGTTCTTATAGAAAAAAAGTTTGACTCCACTGGGATTGAAATCTGCATTCTCCATTTGCCTTTCAGGCATCAATGGGATATATAGTTTGTACTGTTATGCTCTTCTGTTACCTTTCCTAATGTCTCAGATATTCTTTCCATTCATATTTTTAATGGTCACTTTTTTCAAAGATCATGAATGCATGTAAGGTTATTGATATAACAATAGGACCAAATAGGTAAACCAAATACATATAAACTTATTGTTTTCTGTTGAAGACTTCACAATTTGTTTCTTGTTCAAGACTCCACAATCTGTTTCTTGTTGAAGACTCCACAATTTGTTTCTTGTTGAAGACTTCACAATCTGTTTTTTGTTGAAGACTTCACAAATTGTTTCTTGTTGAAGACTCCACAATTTGTTTCTTATGAAGACTCCACAATCTGTTTCTTATTGAAGACTTCACAATTTGTTTCCAGATGAAGACTTCACAATTTGTTTCTTGTTGAAGACTCCACCACAATTTGTTTCTTGTTGAAGACTTCACAATCTGTTTCTTGTAGAAGACTCCACCACAATTTGTTTCTTATTGAAGACTTCACAATTTGTTTCCAGATGAAGACTTCACAATTTGTTTCTTGTTGAAGACTCCACCACAATTTGTTTCTTGTTGAAGACTTCACAATGTGAAATGTTTTTATAATCATGTAACATATCTATAAGCTGCAGAATACAGTTTGTTCCCATGTCTTTGATGGCACAAACTCTATAAAGATCAGTCAATCAAAGTCCTTTAGATTCATTTTTCGAGTAGACATCTGGCAGAAAACGTATGTCAATCCATCCTTATTCTTGGACATTTTCTCTACCTATTTTCAGTCTAGGTCAATGTTCTTGTAGGTTTCCATGACTTTTCTCCATGTATTCCTGGTCCTTACCTGCTTTCTATTTCTGTGTGGCATCCAAGACAGTTTCTATCTTGCTATGCTTGCATCAGGTTTTCTTTGTGTGTATCCAGTTCCTCTCTATTGTTTTTACTCATTATCTGCTGTTTGATTGACCCTGTTCAGTGGGAACATACATGGTAGAAAAAAAAGCTTGAAAACATTGAAGTGTTGAAGACTGTTTATATAAGAATAAAAAAACAAATTATGAAGATGTATCATGATAGTACAGCAATTCAGGATTGAAGACTGACTTGAGAAGCTATAGATATCGTTAGTACATAATCCTTATCACCATCATTTGCCATACCAGTTGGTGTAGGTGATCATGTCCTTTAATAATCTTCAATCCACCGTGCATCATATCAATTCTGTTTAGGACCGTTTTCCATGCAATGACACCAAGCTATCCAGTATTTTCTCTTTTATCGTCTACGATCTCTCTTTCTCTGTATTTTGCCAGTTGTAACCAAGTATTCCAACTTTCCTCTTCTCATGATGTGAGTGAAAAATATTGATTGTTTTTTTTCTGATATTTCTTAGGAGATCCCTTTTGTGTTGGCCTCTTTGAGAATGTCCTCATTGGTCTTTTTAGCTGTCCAGGGAACTTTCAACATTTTTCTGGGAAATCCTATCTCTGTGGCTCTAATCGTCTTTTTCATTTGTTTTTTTACTGTCCATGATTTGCTTCTATAGGTCAGAATTGGCCCTATATAGCACTGATGAACTCTCTTTCTCACTTCTCACACAATCCTACCATCCATTAAGCACAAAGTGATACAAATAAAGTAATTCAAAGTATGCGTGTTTCTCCTTCAATGGATCATTTATACTAGGGCAATTTTTCATTTCATTCACAGCATTTGACTGAAAGGTCATTTGTACATTTATAATTGGTCCTTATATTTATTACTTTTTATTTATTACCTGACTATGATAAATCGTCTGAGACAATTGATAAGGGAAAAATAATAGTCACAGCATATAAAGCTGGAAGAGTCATGAATTGCTGCAGTTTCAAAGTACTAAATTACTGGCAGCTTTTAGACATGAGGGTGCCAGTGCTAATCTTTTATAACCGTTTTACTAAACAGTAATCATGGTACCCATTTTTATATTTGGGCCAACAGTCTGCCCTGGAAGGAAAGCATGATCTCTGAGACAGAACACCAGCATTCAACAACTACTCTACTACCACAATCACCTTTCTCTAACTATACACTAGCATAATTGTGCAAAGAAACAAAATAAAATACAACTGTGTAAAATAGGCACAGTACTATCATTCCTGGGGTTCACCCAGCCTCTAAAAAATGGTTACCAGTGATTTTTCTGGGAAGTAAAGACAGCCTGACGTGACACCGACCATATCACCCAAAAATGTGCTGTGGTCATAGAAAAATATGGTCACTAACACCATATTCCCCATATGCTTAGCAAGGCGTGGACGGAACCTTTACTTTTTTACTTTTACTAACATTCACATGTGCTGATTTTTCAATATCTTATCTTACACTTATAGTAACAAAGTAATAAAAACTTGGACACTGACAGCCAATCTTGGACACTGATAGCCAAAATTGGACTTTTGACAGCTAAACTTGGACACTGTCACCCATACTCGGACATTAACACATCCTGTTCCATGAGCTGCAAAATGCTGCTCTAATAACCAATGCAGGAAACTGTGGAGGTACGTTTTGTGGCTTTTCATTTTTTAAAATATTTCCACAATTATTTCCACTATAACATTGTAACTCTCTTATCTAAAGCTCTTTTCTGATTTCTGGAGCAATTTGTTGAACAAACCATGTACTTTAGATTTTAGATCAATTTAATTTATTTTCTTGCTGTTTTTTAACATTTTAAAAAAATGTAAGAAAATCAGTCTGGCAAAAGCATGTCACACTTGCAGTGAATGTGTTAACAGCCAAACTTAGACATTTACAGCCACAGTTAAAAAAAATTCTAATTAATATGACATTTTTTTTAATACGAAGAAAAATATTATCATGTGGTCTCATAGTATTATAAAAGTTTCTGGTTGGATCCAAAATGGAGGATTTGTTTCTCTCCCGCTTGGTATAGAATCGTTGATCAGAGGTTTAACAAGCCGCTATCGTAAAAATGTTTTTGTTAATGAAACGTAAACCTGAAAAAATATCTTTAGAAGGATTGAAAACTGCTAGAATAAAAATTTAGATAAGAGAAAGAGTATTTGGGTCTATGCTGTATGGGTTGGCTACGGCTTGCAAGGTCAATAGGTAGATTAGTGACAGAAGTTAATTAAGAGGCGCGATAGGTAACCGTGTGTAACCAGTGAGCACCAGGAAGCACTAGTATGCGTACTCTTTCCATTTCTTGACAGAGACAGAGCACCTTTGTGGACTGGAATGCAATGAGATCAGTACTGGCACACAATAATCTGTGCACCAACATACACAATTTGAAAGAAAAATCCAGGAAATTCGGAGCATAATTTTTTTAAAATTTCGGTCAAAGTCTTGAAAAGTCTGAACCTATGTCTCAGGTATGAACAGATAACATATTCAGAAGCTTCAAACTTCAAAACACTGCCATGGATATACTGTTGATGTACGTATGACCTGGACAGTATATCCATGTCATATGGGAGTCATGACAACAAAGAACTGATAGATGTAACACCTGAGAGTTTGGCCAAAGTGTTTTGATATCAATTCTTTCAGCAGTCAACAATCATATATATTCATTATCATCTTCCATTTATTACTTTAATTTGATTGCTTTTGAAGTTTCCCATAGTTTAATGAATATAATAAATCATAGTATTTTCCATAGTTTAATAGTGTGGTCCAACCTTTAGTTACTCAAGGGCCAAACTCAATGACCTGCAAGGGGTTGTAGGTCTTTACACATATATTTGTTTATGTGTGTGTACAGATAAAGACAAACATATAGGTAGGTAATAACAAATGTTTACAAACAGACAAGTAATTTATTTGTGAAAAAAAAACAACCCATTAGAACATCAAAGAATTTACTCATTGTGCCCCAAAACTCCTTCATCTCTGAACTTTCAAACTGTCTGTGAACTTTCAAAATAAAACTAAACAATCCGCTAACTCACACTTTTTTAAAACCTCTAACTCAAAACAGTAGGCTTGAAGATTAATTCTGATAACTCCTATTATATTTGCTTTTGAAGATTTTGTTATTCTTGTATTGCCCATATTTGTGGATAAAATGGTGATCTGTCTTAATGGCCAATGTATAGCAGGGTTGGTGCACCATTAGCTAACCAAGGCCTAGCAGTTCTACCTCTGTGTGGTCTCCTCCAGTAGCTGCCTGCATCAAAACAGGCTGGCTAAGAGAAGCTAGTTTCCTGTAGTGGTGGCTCTTACTGATATAGAAGACCTAGTATTGCAGTACCTCTAGGCTGGACAAGAAGTAGTTTCCCAGCAAAGTCTGGGACTAGATGAACTCCAACTTCTCCAGTAAAAGCTGGGAATGTCAAGAAAACCATTATGACCTGCCACATCAATGAGTCAAAGGGAGCCCTCCATGTATCAACTTGTGGCATTACATCAATAACAATAACACCTTCAGAGAGCCCCTACCAGTAATTGTATAGCTTTGTTCCAGTGTCGGGCATTCGATCAAAAGCAGTCAATTAACCTTTTCTTGCTGACTTTGAAGACACCAAGATTCAACATTCAATGTAGCCAATAGGTAAAACTCTTTTGCACACACCCACCCATTCCACACAAGAATATCCAGTCATCGGGAGCTTGTTTTGCAACAAAATGACAAGACAACTTCACACCTTCCATCCTGATTCTATGGTCATCCATCTTAATCTAAAATCACAAGTCAAAAAAAAAAAAAAAACATTACTGGACAGATGAGAAGATCGGTTTTCTCTGAGAAGTGATAGTAAAGCCTTCTGAGTCTGTCTATTCAATAGTATTATCCCCCCCCCCGTTACGAAGCAGGAGCTACACTGTTACATGAATCCAGAGTATTTTGTACAGCAGGAATCATTGAACCAGCAGAAAAGATTAACTTATTTTCCCAAAACTCACAATTTAAAAATTATGGTATTGGTTTATAATCTAATCATGAAAACTGTTAAAGAGACCTGTTGGCCATGCAAATGAGTCTTGCTGGCCACAAGTGGCCCATGGGCAGTAGGTTGGACCACGCTGGTTTAATGAATATAATAAAACAGAGTTAATTTAGCTACCACCTTAAATGTTTGCTATTTATGTTAAAAAGAAGGAATGCCAGATGGCGCTAGTAGATCTCTTTTTCTTTGATGAGTAAAAACTGGCTCAAAACATTCTACAGAATATTGTGATTCAGCATCTTGTGCCATTTCTGCTTCAAAGGTTGGTTATCAATGAGTGCCATATCACTCTTGCCTTGAGAATATACACTGTTATAGATTACCCTCTTCCATCTCTTGACATTATCACCCCATGGTCATTTTTATTTACCTTTCCCTCATTTCTATCTATCTATTGACCTTTCGAGCCGTAACCGGCCCATAGGGCGTAGACCAAGATACACCTTCACCTATATGAATTTTTGTTCTAGCAGTTTTCTTTTAAAGATATTTTATCAAAT
The DNA here is from genome assembly GCA_032433765.1 of Megaustenia siamemsis. Taxonomy (NCBI): domain Eukaryota; kingdom Metazoa; phylum Mollusca; class Gastropoda; order Stylommatophora; family Ariophantidae; genus Megaustenia; species Megaustenia siamemsis. The sequence continues at coordinate 55,593,021 of JAVIAB010000091.1, forward strand.
CTCGCCATCTGTCTCTGTTCTGTGCAAGCAGTTCTATCTCATTGAGGGAGCCGATTCCTGCTGCTCTTGCCTCTCTCATCAATGTTCTTCTCAGTGTCTCCCTGGGTCTTCCTCTTTTTCTTTTACCTGTTGTTTCCCATATGAGGGCTTGCTTTGCTATTCGATTATTATCTCTTCTCATCACATGTCCAACGTATGACCATCGTCTTTTCTTTATTACTGAAGATATTAGTGGTTGATTGGCGATTTCTCTAATTTCCTCGTTTGTTTTGAATTCGTTCCATTCTATACCAAGTATTTTCCTTAGACATTTATTTTCGAATGCGTTCAACTTTGTTTCTATATCTCTTGTTGTTTTCCAGCTTTCACACGCATACGTAAGGGTTGATAGTACATTTGATTTGAATAGCCTAAGTTTTGTGTTTGTGCTAATGAGTTTTGATTTCCACAACTTTTCAAGGCTTCTGAAAGACATTGCTGCTTTAGCCAGTCTGATTCTAATTTCTTTGCTCGTATCCCCTTCTCGATCAATGTGACTTCCAAGATAGATGAAGTGATCGATCTCTTCTACTGGTTTGTTTTCCATGTATATTTTGTCACTTGTTGGAATTAAACTTTTCATGACTTTAGTCTTTTCATGATTGACCTCAAGCCCAATTTTGCTGGCTATTGATGATAGTTCATTTGTGTTTTCCTGCATCGTTTTTATCTGATTGCTGATGAGAACTATGTCATCAGCAAAGTCCAGGTCCTCCAAATGGTCTCCTTGTATCCATTCGATGCCTTTATTACCAGTGCAGCATTTCTTCATTATGAAGTCCATAACAATTCCAAATAACAAGGGCGATAAAATACATCCTTGTTTAACCCCAGTTCCCTCATTTACCCTACCCCCCATCAAGCCAGCTCCTTGTCGTGGGGATGGGGCTTAACAGTCACCAGGGACTGAAAACCAAGACTGGCCAGGCCTTCCTACACCGTGCAAGACCACAGTCTGCTCTAGCAATTTTAAGTGCTGAAGTCGGAGGCAACCAGCCAAAAGGCGCACTACAAAAATCAGGATGCCACGCACTCACGCCAATGGGAAGCATGCCTATAACTGCAAATCGATATGGCACTCGCCCTGTGATGGACACTCAGGCAGGTGCAGCGCCGGGCCCTCAGCCTCGAAAGGGCCCAACCTATATTACTGGATGTCCTTCTCAATCGCTCTGTGGAGTCAGGGGGCGAGAGAATAGAGTTACTGGCCAACCCAAAATAAGACCACTCAAAATAATGCACTGGAATGCTGAAGGCATCAACAGCAAAAGAGATGGGTACAGTAAAAAGATAGAATTAGAAAATATCCTGCATGAAGAACAAGTAAGCATATGCTGTTTGCAGGAAACCCATCTAAACAACGACATAGCCTTGAAGATTAGGGGATACCAGTGCTACCGATCTGACAGGAAAAACAGACAAAAGGGCGGAATACTGACTCTTGTAAGGAACAACATTAATGCATGTCAGATTGAAGTGTATATGGATGGGGCGGAATATCAAATACTGCACCTCAGGACAGGAAATACAGACTTCCATCTACTAAACTACTACTGTCGAGTGACCGCCCACTAGCACTAGACACAATTACATTAAAAGAAAGAATAATTGTATGTGGAGACTTTAACAGCCATTCACAGAGCTGGGGCTATGAAGATATGGACAAGAGAGGTGAAGAACTTGAAAATTGGCAGGATGACAATGGGCTTATACTATTAAACCAGGCAACAGATCCACCAACATTCTATTCCAGATCATGGCATACCACATCTACACCAGACCTTGCTTTCCATTCACCAGACCTGGATTGGAATATCACACGTATTGTTGGGAAACAACTTGGAGGCAGCGACCACCGACCTGTCTTTTTAGTGGTGCAAAATGAGGCCGTCAGGGAGAGCAGCACTCTCTCCAGATGGAATTACAAAAAGGCAGACTGGAAAATGTATCAACATTACACCAGTGTACTGACTAAAGATCTAAATACAGACAGAGACATCAACAAAATAGTTGATGAATTCAGTAGACTAATAATACAAGCTGCCAGTGAAACAATACCCAGAGGGGCACGGAAACACTACAAACCATACTGGAATAGTGAACTAGAGCAACTGCACAATGACATGGAAACATCTCGAAAACAAGCAGAAAATAACCCCTGCCAGGAACACCACAATAACTATCAGCATGCTAAAGCCAAATTTCAATGGGCTAAACTACAAGCCAGACGGAGAAGTTGGAAAGAGAAAACAGAGTACATGAATCTAGAACGAGACACAAGAAAAGTGTGGAAGCTTGTAAAACAGCTGAATGATGAGGGTACAGAAGGGAACACAAAAATTACACTGAAGAAGGATGGAAACATTCTAACAGGTAAACATGCAGCAAATCACTTTGCAGACTCCTTTGCAAATGACAACAATATTGAAATTAGCCTAGAGAAACGTCAAGAGACCCGTCTAAAACAACAAAATGCAAGACAAGAAGAGACTGCACATGAAGTCATGGAAATACCCATTACACAAAGAGAGCTAGAGCTGGCAATATCCAAATTAAAATGAAAAAGTCACCAGGTAGTGATGGAGTGTCTAATGAAATGATTAAGAACTTGGGAACTGCAGCTAAAGCAAAACTACTGCAGATCTACAACATTTGCTGGATCACAGGTAAAGTGCCACAGGCATGGAGAGAAGCAATTATGATACCATTACTAAGCCAGGAAAAGATGGTTCAATGACATCCAGCTATAGACCAATCAGCCTTACAAGCTGTTTGTGTAAAACAATGGAACGTATAATCAATCTCAGACTGCAGTGGTACCTGGAAAGTGAAAATCTCCTTGTCCCACAACAAGCAGGCTTTAGACAGTGTTACTCTACCGAAGATCAGGCAACCTATCTTTCCCAGGAAATTGAGGATGCGTTTCAAGAAAAGAAACTGGTACTAGCAGCATGGATAGACCTAAAGAAAGCATTTGATAAGGTATGGAAGGAAGGGCTTTTGAAGAAACTGAGAAATTATGGAGTAAATGGCAGGATGTACAAATGGGTCAAAGCATACCTGCATAACAGGAGAGCCAGAGTGCAACTGGATGGTCTTAAGAGTAAGAAGGTCTTACTGCGCCAGGGCGTTCCACAGGGAGGGGTACTATCTCCAACACTTTTTCTGATCTACATCAATGACCTAGTTACTGAACTACCACATGGTATCAAAGTGGCAATGTATGCAGATGACTTGGTAATGTGGTGCACAGAGGAGTATGCAACAGTGGCCTCCAAATTGTTACAAAGAGCTATGAATGCACTGAATTCATGGACAAATAGATGGTGTATCAGCATCAATACAGACAAATGCAGTACTACACTTTTCACTCTTTCCCCAAAACAAAAAGCAGGAGCCATCTATATAAACAATGAGCCTGTGAAAGAAGACATACAGGCTACGTATCTCGGAGTTACATTTGATAACAAACTATCTTGGAAACAGCAGATAAATAAGGCAACCCAAAAAGCAAGGAGAAAATTGGCTATTCTAAGAAAGCTGTGTGGAACTACGTGGGGTGCGAGTGGGAAAATACTCAGTAAAGTTTACCAACAGAGTATACGCCCACATTTAGAATATGGATCATCTGCATGGTGTTCAGCATCAAACACCACACTTCAAGAACTGGATAAAGTACAAAACCAGGCACTTAGGGTCATCACAGGAGCAATGAAATCAACACCAATATTAGAGATGGAGAAATTGTGGAGGATACCAGCACTGAGAGAACGGAGGGACACAAAGGTGCTGATACAGGCAGAAAAATTTGCTTGCATGCCGAGACATCCAATGAAGGACCGATTCCAAAATCTTGCATTGGGACGACTTAAGAGAAGCAGTTTTATCCACCAAGCCAAGCGTATTAGTAGACAAACACCAGACATGCCAAGAGCTGTTAACCCCCTACTGCCCATACCAGAACAGACTCCCTGGACAGAGGAATCTGGATTATCAGTTCAAATACGGACAGAAGTGAAAGGAATAGTTGATAAAGAGGAACAGAATAGTCTACAGCGAAAAACAATAACTCTCAGTTTCCTGGATGAAGAATACCCACAAGACCTATGGATTCGTGTGTATACAGATGGATCAGCACAGAATGCAGTAAAAAATGGGGGAGCAGGTGCATATATAGAATACCCAAATAACACTAGGGATATGAATAAAATAGCAACAGGGAAATATTGTCACAATTATGATGCAGAAATACAAGCAATAAAGTTAGCAATAGAAAAACTGCTGAACATTAATCTTAGCCCGCAGCCTGTAGTGTTTTGACAGATGCAAGATCAGTACTCCAGGCACTACAATCCAGAAAATTACCACATCTGCAGACCTTATTGACTGAACTCTGCAAGCACCACAGGGTTGCCCTGCAGTGGATCCCATCTCACTGTGGAATACCAGAAATGAGAAAGCAGATCAGTTGGCAAAGGAAGGTTCAACAGGCACACAACTAGATACACCTGTTACATACCATCATAAGAAACAGATAATCAAATCAATCAGAGGACCACAAGCCCCAAATCAGGATGCCTTTTATAATATGAATAGATATGAACAAGTTATCATTATACGTCTCAGAACAGGACACAATCGACTCCATAGTCACATGTATACAAAATTCAAGATCGGCACCTCAACTACTTGTACATGTGGACAGGCGCCCCAGACTGCTGAACACATACTTCAAGACTGCACTGAATATAGTAGACTGAGGAAAATCCATTGGCCCATAGATACAACACTACAGACAAAACTATATGGGCCACTGCAAGAATTACAAAAGACAGTAACATTTATACAGGAAACGACATTGCAGATATAGACAATGCTTCAGGCGAACGAAAGATAGATAGATAGATTTACCCTACCCTTTAACTCTACCCTCCTGCATAACTTTCACTCAGTTATTGTGTCTCTTTATGTGTTTAACAATTTCATTTGTTTCGTTAAAATTGTATTAAACAGCATTCCAGGTACCCATTTTTATATCTGGGTCAAATGGAGCATGTCTGCCAGGGAAAAAAAAAACCATGATCTTTGAGTATCTCTTTCGTCATGCTCATCTGCTTCAAATACTCATCGCAAGTTTCTTCTGTATCCATATAATTCTTCCCATTCTTCTATAAATTAACATTTAAAAAACTCTTTGTTTCTGTTACCTTAATTTGTAAAAGGTGCCTAAACAAAGGGCTGTGACTATTTAGATATCGTTATCTTTATAAACTGGCTACCTGCCAAAATGTGACCCATCTGGTCAAAGCTGTGGAGATAGCAGGAGTGCAGTAGATTATGTTGCACATTTGTTCTTGTAGCAAAGAGAAGCGACAGATGCCTTCATTTTGGCTCAATTTTCACAATTTTATTTGATGATCTCAGCTCAAGATTATAAAGTTTGTCACAGAAATAATTTCATAGCTGGATGACATTTTTCACAGCTGGATTATAATTTCTTAGCTGGATGACATTTTTACAGCAGAATTATAATTTCTTAGCTGGATGACATTTTTCACAGCTGGATTATAATTTCTTAGCTGGATGACATTTTTCACAGCTGGATTATAATTTCTTAGCTGGATGACATTTTTCACAGCTGGATTATAATTTCTTAGCTGGATGACATTTTTCACAACTGGATTATAATTTCTTAGCTGGATGACATTTTTCACAGCTGGATTATAATTTCTTAGCTGGATGACATTTTTCACAGCTGGATGATAATTTTACAGCTGGATTATAATTTCTTAGCTGGATGACATTTTTCACAGCTGGATTATAATTTCTTAGCTGGATGACATTTTTCACAGCTGGATTACAATTTCTTAACTGGATGACATTTTTCACAGCTGGATGATAATTTCACAGCGGAATACCATTTTCACTGCTGGATGGTTAATTTCACATGCAGAATATCACTTTCACTGTTGGATTATATCTCACTCTTAATCCTTCCAGCACCACTAGATATCACTTAGGGTTTGTAGAGTTTTTCCACCACCCATCTCTATTCATGGCGGGATGTTCAATCTTATCACCTGAGTCTATACCTGACAGCTTTGCTTCTCTTATCAGTGTTATTTTCTGTCTCTCTAGGCCTTCCCTTTTTCTATATCCTGATGTTTCCCATAGAAAAGCCCGCTTTGAAATTCTTTGATTTTCTCAACAACACATATATGGCATTATAACTTATTGTCAAATTATTATTTCACTATCTGATAACAACTTTAACACTAGTCAATTTTACTGCCAGAGAACCGTTTCACTGCCAGCTAATTTCACTACCACACATTTATTTAGCCACAGGCTAATTTCACTGTAAATTATTTCACTGTTAGACGTCAATATTTATTATCAGAAGCGACCAATGAATGACAAGTCAAGAAGGGAGACTAATGATCTTGTCATCCTGAATCTGATAAATTCCCATCTGATTGTGATAAAAAGGGGTACACAATGACTGCCACAACATGACGGACATGCCCGTGTGAATGCTCATGATCAGTTGGTTCTTAAAACAGCATGCTCTGTCGTCTTTGTTTGCCTGGGAACAAACAACCAAATAAAATTGAGGTGAGAGCAATATTATTTGTCATAACAAAGTGGTTACAGGTTAACACCATCATTGTTAAATTATGGATACTTCTATAGCAACATGAGTATACAACAAATATGCAGACTTTGTAAATTTGCCAACAGTTCTACAGAAATACTGTTATTTTTACTTTCCTAACATAACCAACCAACCAGTCAAACCAACCAACAAACAAACAAATCAACCAACCAGTGAACAAATAAATTATCAACCAATCAGCCACCAAACAAATTAATCAGCCAACACGCAATTTAACAAAGCAATCATTCAACAAAAAAAACATCCAACAACGCAACCAACCAATAAATTAATCCTTCAACCAGTCAACCACCCAACAAATCAGAAAACCAAGCAACTAACCTGCCCAACAAAGTAATTGATCATCTAGCCAAACAACCAACTAACTACCCAACTAAGCAATTAACTATCTAGCTAGTCAACCAACCAACCACCTAACAAAATAATAAATCAATCAAATAACCAATCAATTGATCAATCAATTAACCAGCCAACCAATCAATTGATCAAACCCAACAAAGAAATCAGATCATTTAGCCAGACAAACAATCAATTACCCAACAAAACAATTTATAATCTAGCCAGTAAACCAACCAAATGAACCCCCCCCCCAATAAAGTTAACCAATCAAATAACAAACCAACCAGCCACCAAATGAAGCAACTGATCATCTAGCCAGCTAGCCAACCAACTATCTAACAAAGCAATCTATCTTCCAGCTAGTCAACAAACCAACTAATTACTTAAGACAACAATTGATTGTCTACCTAGCCAACCAACAAACTTCCAAGGAAAGCAATCAATCATCTAGCCAACCAACCACCCAACAAAGCAATCAATCATCTAGCCAACCAACCACCCAACAAAGCAATCAATCATCTAGCCAACCAACCACCCAACAAAGCAATCAATCATCTAGCCAACCAACCACCCAACAAAGCAATCAATCATCTAGCCAACAAACCACACAACAAAGCAATCAATCATCTAGCCAACAAACCACACAACAAAGCAATCAATCATCTAGCCAACCAACCACCCAACAAAGCAATCAATCATCTAGCCAACCAACCACACAACAAAGCAATCAATCATCTAGCCAACCAACAAAGCAATCATCATCTAGCCAACCAACCATACAACAAAACAATCAATTATCTAGCCAACTAGCCACCTAACAAAGCAATCAATCACCTAGCCAAACAACAAATCAACCAGCCAACCAACAAATCAATCAATTGACTAACTGACCAACTAGTGAATCATCTAGCCTCCCACCCACCCAACTAAACATGTCATTTAGTTCTATCACATTCTTGATGTCATATAATTGTAGCACACCGTTAATGTCATGTAATACTAGCACATTGTTTTTTGACATGTAGTTGTAGCACATTGTTGATGTCATGTAGTTATAGCATATTGTTGATGTTTATGTAGTTCCAGCACATTGTTGATGTTTATGTAGTTCCAGCACATTGTTGATGTTTATGTAGTTCTAGCACATTGTTGATGTTTATGTAGTTCTAGCACATTGTTGATGTTTATGTAGTTCTAGCACATTGTTGATGTTTATGTAGTTCTAGCACATTGTTGATGTTTATGTAGTTCTAGCACATTGTTGATGTCATGTAGTTCTAGCACATTGTTGATGTCATGTAGTTCTAGCACATTGTTGATGTCATGTAGTTCTAGCACATTGTTGATGTCATGTAGTTCTAGCACATTGTTGATGTTTATGTAGTTCTAGCACATTGTTGATGTCATGTAGTTCTAGCACATTGTTGATGTTTATGTAGTTCTAGCACATTGTTGATGTCATATAGTTCTAGATAATTCCTCCCTGTCTTCCATTGCTTCTCTTTCCCTACATCTGTCTTGTTATCATAAAGTACTCCATACCTTCCCTTTCTAAACTTTTAGTTTAGTCAATGAGCAAGTGGTGGTGTGTAACGTACACTCCCTCCTACAAAGTATGGTGACAGTTTTACAAAAAAGGAACAAAACATAATCATGACATTTCAGTTTTCTGCTTACCTTGTAGTCAATGAATTGAAGTCTGTTTCTACAGTTATTTTAAATTAAACATTTCCCTCTTGATGATCTCATTTTTGTACATTTGTTCGGATTTGGAGTCAGGGTGATGTCCTAGCATCATCAAGTGCTATACATTTTTTTTTAAAAAAATGACGATCATCATTTTCAGGAGGACATGAACTTCCAGTCAATATGGTGGATAGGCGGCAGGAACCATTAAAGGATATGTCTGAAATGTGTTCCTTGTTGCAGTTTCCTCATATTCCAAGTCCGGCTTATTGCAGGAGCTACTCAGTTAAGTGCTCTGTGCACACCGTGAGCTGTGCGTTTCATCTGTTTTCATCATGTTTCGATATTCCGATTGCTTACGATGAATGATGATATTGTATGATGGAGAACAGATGGCTGTGTTCACTGTCTGTGCGGTTTCGCCTTATGTCTTTTGGCGTGTGCTGAGACTGCAATGATGGGGACTACAGCTACCTTTCTTTGTTTGGGAGATGAAATAGTAATTCGGATGATTCCACTGGCACGGACAGTTGAGCAATTATGGATTTTAATTCGTTTGCAGTGATACAGGGGCCTACCATAACCAAAGCATAGTATTCTGTTCTGAAATCACATCTCTATTAATGGAAATGATCTTTTGGGTTTTTGTTCATATTTGTCTTCATCTCTGTTTCCATTGGAATGGGTACAAGTCAGTGTTCAGCACACCTTGTGGTATCATGTAGGAGTTGGAAAACTAAATCTTTCCACTTAATTTTTAATCTAATCACAGGGATGGTTCAGAGTGTGAATATTTTTCTTCATAGATCTACACAAAGTTATCTTTATTCAGTCTTTCTTTCACTTCCCCTTAACCACTCCTGCATGGCAGTTTTTGCCTTGATATCAATCATCTTAGTAAGTGGCCTATCAATCATCTTAGTAAGTGGCCTCTCTAGATTCAATGTCATCCTGTTATCCTCTTATGCATCTTCTCTTGATTGTTTCTAGTGAAAATTTCTTGGCCACCTAATTTCAATCAATCAAAGTCATTTAGATTCCATTTTGGAGCATAGACCACAGACAAGTTCCCTCCATTCATCCCTATTCTTGGACATTTTCTATACTTCTCTCCAGTCTAGGTCTATATTCCTGAGGGTTATAGTTATCTGAAGGTCTTGGTATCACTGCACACAAATGAAAATCCATAATTGCTCAATCGCCTGTGCCAGTGGAATCTTCTGAATTAACATCTCATTGAATATCCAAATAAAGAAAGGCAGCTGCAGTCCCCATCATAGCCACTACAGCACATGCCAAAAGACATAAGGCCAAGCTGCACAAAAAGTGAACGCAGCTGAATTGCCCTTCATCATACAAAATCATCAATCATTGTAAGCAATCTGAATATAGAAACACCATCCGGATGAAAAGCACAGCTCACGGTGTGCACAGAGCACTAAACTCAATAGCTCCAGCAGCAAGCCAGGCTTAAAATATGAGGAAACTGTAACAAACACTTGAACACTTTTTAGACAGTGCCCCAAAGGTTCCTGTTGCCTATCCACCATATTGACCGGAAGTCTAGAGGGTTTCTATGACTTCTTCTCTCCATGTATTCCTGTGCCTTTTGGCTTTCTCCTTCCTTGTGGGTTCCATGACAGTGCCTGTCTTGCTATGCTTACATCAAATTTCCTTAGTGCCTGTCCAATCCATTTATTTGATGTTTTCTATTCATAATCTGTTACTCAAAAGGCCCTTGGTTTGCTCTTTCCCAGATATCTTTATTTCTGATCTTGTCAAAGGTTGCCTATTTTTATTTGACCAAAACGCTCTGACAATTTCTTTTTGGCAGACTGTAGCCAAAATGATGTGAGTCATAATGTCTTTGTTTCTGCTGATTTCCAGCATTCCCATTCAAACAAAAGTGTAGAAAGTAAGTATTCTTTCATTGGTTTTAGATGATCTATATAAAAAAAAAACACAATATTGGATCTATACACTGACTTCTTCTTCTTCATTGTTTTACCAAAATTGGGGCACCACTGACATATTTACTCAACCTTCTTTATTTCTATCTTCAGTCATTTTTTCAGATTCTGCAAAGTCTAAGCCTGACTGTTCTTTGATGTTATCTTTCCCGTCTCTTTCTCTGCCTACCTCTCCTTCTTGCTCCATTCACAGTTCCTTGCAGAATGGTCTTTGCCAGACCAAATGATCAAGATATGTGGTCAGACAATTTCTATTTCACAATAGTCAAAAGACACTTGATATGGTCAGTTTCATCTTGTCAGATGGTTTAGTGGAGGCTATTGTGTATTTTGAGGTTTTGTTTTTGTTGAACAGCTTCTCTCGTGGCTGATTCTACCAATGTTTGATAAACACACTCAGCCACAGAATGAACAAGTCAGTCCCACTGATCCACAGGGTTTTCCATCTTTTTTCATGAGTCTTTTCTTTTCATGTTTTGTTTAGTACAGCCTCGAATGATGTTATGCCATTCCTTATACAGGCTTTCCATGATATGATGTACGATCTCGTGCCAGATGTTCCCAGTCATTTTCACAGATAGAGAAGTCATTCAGAGATGATTTACAGATATCTCTACATCATAGTTTAGGTCTGTCGATTTGTCTCTTTCTGTGTATTACTTCACCCTATAGATAAAAGTGTCAAAACCACTGACATTCACTGAAACTAAAATATATAGTGACATTAAATAAACAAGTAATCTAAACAGAATCAATTACCAGTGGCAGCCAAGGTTGATGATCTAATTCCAGGATCGCGGTGCAGTGATAAACCAGCCACAGTGTAGATTGACACAGCTAGAAACAAACACAACAATTTATTACGTGACCTCCTTCAAAATATTACACAATTTTAACATATGATTATATGTATCATTACAAAACAAGTTTAGTATTTTATTTCTGTACTAATTTATCTTGCATACCAAAAACGCATACCAAAAGATATACTTTATGGACAACTAGCAGATGGGTAGAGAACTAGGGAGCGTCCAAAACTCTGATTAATTTGATGTATGTAAGCATGACATGAAGACTCTGTATGTAAACCCTGGAGCCAGGGAAGAAATAGCTGCAGACTGTAATCTTTGGAAACAAACTCTAAAGCTTCAACTCAAACAAGATGTAGAGATTCAAAGAAAATGAGAATACATGGCAAAAGAAAAGAAAAATATAACATTTCCTAGGGGCACTGCAAAATCCACGGTCAACTATGACTGACGGAGGCTACTACTACAACATCCACGGTCAACTATGACTGACGGAGGCTACTACTACAACATCCACGGTCAACTATGACTGACGGAGGCTACTACTACAACATCCACGGTCAACTATGACTGACGGAGGCTACTACTACAACATCCACGGTCAACTATGACTGACGGAGGCTACTACTACAACATCCACGGTCAACTATGACTGACGGAGGCTACTACTACAACATCCACGGTCAACTATGACTGACGGAGGCTACTACTACAACATCCACGGTCAACTATGACTGACGGAGGCTACTACTACAACATCCACGGTCAACTATGACTGACGGAGGCTACTACTACAACATCCACGGTCAACTATGACTGACGGAGGCTACTACTACAACATCCACGGTCAACTATGACTGACGGAGGCTACTACTACAACATCTATAGTCAACTATGACTGACGGTGGCTACTACTACAACATCCACGGTCAACTATGACTGATGGAGGCTACTACTACAACATCCACGGTCAACTATGACTGACGGAGGCTACTACTACAATATCCACGGTCAACTATGACTGACGGAGGCTACTACTACAACATCCACGGTCAACTATGACTGACGAAGGCTACTACTACAACATCCATGGTCAACTATGACTGACGGAGGCTACTACTACAACTACTATCTTGTGAGTTAGTGAAGAGTAAACCTAGAACATCCTGTGTAATCAAGCAAGAGATGAAAGTGTTAGTGGGTACAGTTTCAAGTACACAATGCTGATGGTCATAATCTACAAATATAAGTAACAGAAGGGCTTGAGGAAGAGTATTACAACAAACAAAGCATTATCTATAAGACGAACCACAGATCATTGTTTATGAGACAAACCACAGAGCACTGTCTATGAGAAGAACCACAGAGCACTGTTTATAAGACACACCACAGAGCACTGTTTATAAGATGAATCACAGAGCACTGTTTATGAGACGAACCACAGAGCACTGTCTATGAGAAGAACCACAGAGCACTGTTTATAAGATGAACCAAAGAGCACTGTTTATAAGACGAACCACAGAGCACTGTTTATGAGACAAACCACACAGCACTGTTTATGAGATGAACCACAGAGCACTGTCTATGAGAAGAACCACAGAGCACTGTTTATAAGATGAACCACAGAGCACTGTTTATAAGATGAACCACAGAGCACTGTTTATGAGATGAACCACAGAGCACTGTTTATGAGATAACCACAGAGCACTGTTTATGAGATAACCACAGATCACTGTCTATGAGACAAACCACAGATCACTGTCTATAAGACGAACCACAGATCACTGTCTATAAGACGAACCACAGATCACTGTCTATAAGACGAACCACAGATCACTGTTTATGAGATGAATCACAGATCACTGTCTATAAGACGAACCACAGATCACTGTCTATAAGACGAACCACAGATCACTGTCTATGAGACGAACCACAGAGCACTGTCTATGAGACGAACCACAGAGCACTATCTATGAGGTGATTCAAAGATCACTGTCTATGATACAAACCACAGAGCACAATGTCTATGAAATGAACCACAGAGCACCGTTATAAACACTTCATTCCAACTCAATGATGAAAGACAATAGACACAGTTGTTTGCCACTGATACTTTAGTTTATTTACTCATGTATGTCTTCCCAGGAAGATCAATAATCATGATTCTTCTATTATACATTCAATCTGATTGGAAGAAGCTGTTTCTTAAAATTAAAAACATTTTTGTTGTTTCAAATTGAATACTGCATCCAGCGAAACTCTCAAATTGAATACTGCATCCACCGAAACTCTCAAATTGAATACTGCATCCACCGAAACTCTCAAATTGAAATTAGCTGTCCATGGTACTTTCAACATTCTTCTATAAAACCCCATTTCTACAGACTCCAGTGATTTTCTTGTCTGTTGTCCTATTGTCCATATAAAGAATATAAATAAAAATGTTATGTTTTATTTGTCTGGTGTCACAAATTGAAACCACTTCTATACAATATCAATTTTAAGATTGAGTGAAATGTAATAGACTCAGAATACCTTCATCCTGAAAAATGTCCAAGATCAATACTAAAATACCACTTTTAGATGAAAACAAACAGCTGTGTAGAGAGAGAACAAGACAAATAAATAATGTCTGTTAGGTCAATGACATATATGATGTTAGTGTATATGGATGATATGATCATTATCACCTGCTGTATTGACTTGCTCATGTGCTTCAACAATTCTCTGTCCACAGTGAAACATATCAGTTCTGCTGTTAAATGTTTATCATTAAACAACACCAAGATATCTAGTATCTTCTTTCAGTTGTAACTCAGTATTCTAATGTTCCTCATGATGTGCCTGAAAAATGGTGGGCTCTAGGGTGCTCCACAGTCAAAGGTTGAAGAGTCTGAGACTCAATTTGTTGTAATGGGCTCTAGGATGCTCCACAGTCAAAGGTTGAAGAGTCTGAGACTCAATTTGTTGTGATGTGCTTTAGGGTGCTCCACAGTCAAAGGTTGAAGAGTCTGAGACTCAATTTGTTGTGATGTGCTTTAGGGTGCTCCACAGTCAAAGGTTGAAGAGTCTGAGACTCAATTTGTTGTGATGTGCTCTAGGGTGCTCCACAGTCAAAGGTTGAAGAGTCTGAGACTCAATTTGTTGTGATGTGCTCTAGGGTGCTCCACAGTCAAAGGTTGAAGAGTCTGAGACTCAATTTGTTGTGATGTGCTCTAGGGTGCTCCACAGTCAAAGGTTGAAGAGTCTGAGACTCAATTTGTTGTGATGTGCTCTAGGGTGCTCCACAGTCAAAGGTTGAAGAGTCTAAGACTCAATTGGTTGTTATGTGCTCTAGGGTGCTCCACAGTCAAAGGTGAAAGAGTCTCTGAGACTCACTTTGTTGTGGTTTGCTCTAGCTAGGGTGCTCCACAGTCAAAGGTGAAAGAGTCTAAGACTCAATTTGTTGTGATGTGCTCTAGCTTGGGTTCTCCACAGTCAAAGGTTGAAGAGTCTGAGACTCAATTTGTTGTTATGTGCTCTAGGGTGCTCCACAGTTGAAGGTGAAAGAGTCTGAGACTCAATTTGTTGTGGTTTGCTCTAGCTAGGGTGCTCCACAGTCAAAGGTGAAAGAGTCTGAGACTCAATTTGTTGTGGTTTGCTCTAGCTAGGGTGCTCCACAGTCAAATGTGAAAGAGTCTGAGACTCACTTTGTTGTGGTTTGCTCTAGCTAGGGTGCTCCACAGTCAATGGTGAAAGAGTCTGAGACTCACTTTGTTGTGGTTTGCTCTAGCTAGGGTGCTCCACAGTCAAAGGTGAAAGAGTCTGAGACTCACTTTGTTGTGGTTTGCTCTAGCTAGGGTGCTCCACAGTCAATGGTGAAAGAGTCTGAGACTCACTTTGTTGTGGTTTGCTCTAGCTAGGGTGCTCCACAGTCAAAGGTGAAAGAGTCTCTGAGACTCATTTTGTGAAAGTGTACTCTAGGGCCACGGTGGTGCTCTGTTCAAAGTTACAAAAATCTTGGTTTGCTCATATTCTTTGAGCTTGTTTATACTGACATGGTGGGCAGCCGCGATAGCTCAGTGGTTAGTGAACTGGACTACAAAGGACAAGAGGTAGGGTTTGATCCCAACCGAATGCTTCCGGTTCACCCAGCCTTTAATAGGTACCGGATTTTTTTCTGGGAAAGTAAAGCGGCACAGGCGTAATACCGACCACATTACCCTGAAAATCATGTGCCGAAGGTCTGTAAAATTTATGGTCACTAGCACTATATTCCCTATACGTCACTTGGTGTGACGGGGGCTCTTTACTTTACTTTTTATACTGACATGGTGTGGTTTGTATTCTCCATTCACTTCTCTCCATTCCATTTTTATAGCTTATTTCATAAATGTCTACTTTCCAGAAGCTCTGGCACTGAGACAGTGTGTTGAAGATTTCCTCCTGTCTTTTCAAGTTTGTCTTCTCATTGCCATGGATGTTGCAGTGGGTTGGTACTAATTGTAGGACCAGTTCTCTCTTTTCAAGTTTGTCTTCTCATTGCCATGGATGTTGCAGTGGGTTGGTACCAATTGTAGGACTAGTTCTGTCTTCTCATTGCCATGGATGTTGCAGTGGGTTGGTACCAATTGTAGGACCAGTTCTGTCTTTTCATTGCCAGGGATGTTGCAGTGGGTTGGTACCAATTGTAGGACCAGTTTTGTCTTTTCAAGTTTGTCTTCTCATTGCCAGGGATGTTGCAGTGGGTTGGTACCAATTGTAGGACCAGTTCTGTCTTCTGATTGCCATGGATGTTGCAGTGGGTTGGTACCAATTGTAGGACCAGTTCTGTCTTCTCATTGCCATGGATGTTGCAGTGGGTTGGTACTAATTGTAGGACCAGTTCTGTCTTCTCATTGCCAGGGATGTTGCAGTGGGTTGGTACCAATTGTAGGACCAGTTCTGTCTTCTCATTGCCAGGGATGTTGCAGTGGGTTGGTACCAATTGTAAGACCAGTTCTGTCTTCTGATTGCCAGGGATGTTGCAGTGGGTTGGTACCAATTGTAGGACCAGTTCTGTCTTCTGATTGCCATGGATGTTGCAGTGGGTTGGTACCAATTGTAGGACCAGTTCTGTCTTCTCATTGCCAGGGATGTTGCAGTGGGTTGGTACCAATTGTAGGACCAGTTCTGTCTTCTCATTGCCAGGGATGTTGCAGTGGGTTGGTACCAATTGTAGGACCAGTCCTGCCTTTCCAGGCAGGAAAAAACATGCTTTTCTTTATTCTGAGATAAGCCTATCTTGTATAAGGCCTGATCTTGATCCTTCCAGTACCGGAAGACGCTACATAGGGTCAAGAGTGTTTTTCACCATCCATCCCTATTCTGGATGAGATATTTGATCTTCTTTTGTTCTTTTCAGAGTCTCACTAGGTCTTCCTCTTTTTCTGTATCCTGTTATGTTTCCCACAGAAGAGTCTGTTTTGAAATTCTTTTGTTGTCTCTTCTCAACACATACTTGGCATATATTTATCTTCTCTTTCTAATTGTATATGAGAGTGTCAACTGCATGACCATTTCTCTTATCTATATTAGTCATGAATTCATTCCATTGTACACAGTGTGGCTTCTTAGGCATTTATCTACAAAACTGCTTAGTTTTTTTCTTAATCTCTTTTTTGTTTTCTGGCTTTCACATGCATCGGTAGGAGTTGGTGAGGCCTTATGATGTCCATAAATATACACAGAAAAAGATATTAAGCAGGAAAAGGCATCTGAGATGAAATGAGTGATCTACAGTTGTGTGTAATTATAATCATGAATGAGGTCAACAGTACTCACTGTCTGGCAATTTGTGCACTTGTGGTCCCAGGCAGTCAAAGAATGTGTGCTTCATGGCATCAGAAGCTGATATGCGAATTACAGGGTTGTACTAATGGGAGAAACAAATAAAAAAAAAACCCCAAGCTAAAATAGTAGTTTTAAAATATGTAATATCAAAGGATAAAAATAGGTTTATGTAAGTAGTAAAATAAAAATAAAAACAGGATTATATTGGTACAACAAAAATTAAAACAGGATTAAATGAGTAATTGCAAAAAAAAAAAAAAAAAAGAAGGCCTATATGGGTAGAAGCAAAAATAGAACCATGTTTGTACAGGTAACAAAAGATTGAAACACTTGTGTATGGTTAACAACAGAAAATAATCATCAAAAATGTGTGTAGATAATGACACAAGTTAAAAAGAGGGCTATATGGATAACACAAGATTGAAGAAAAAAAAAACAGGTTTTTTTTTCACAATATCAAAGAGACATATAGGTCATACAAATAGACAGATAGGTAAAAGAAAGCTTAAATAACAAAATTTTTTTGGGGGGAAAAACAGGTTTCTTGGGTAAAAATAAGTTTAACAATTTAGTTTAACAATTTAGCTTAACAAATAAGTTTAACAATTTAGTTGAACAATTTTAAATGGAAATTACGGTAAACAATCAAGAAGAATTTAAGTTCATGGGGATTGAAAGATTTTAATAATTGCAATTCATTTATAGAAAAATTCACTCAGATGAATTTGATATAAAAAGGAAGAATATTTTGACTCATGTTTTAATATTGTATGTTTTCTTTGCAGTGTGGTTAAAGCAACTCAAAAGGATTGGGGTCTTCTAAAATGGACAAGCGCCCACCTAGCCCGTATGACAACATTTTTGCTAATATAATTACATTTTGACTTTTTTTAAACCAAATACATTTCAGTATGTGTTTGTGCAGAGAACTTTTCCTTTATCGTGTGTCTAGCATACCGCCATTTTGCTATCCTTTATTCCCGTGCAAACTAAGATAGAAAGAAATTTTTTTTTTCTTTTTGCTTCTTTCGAGTTACAAACAAAATAATCACCTCTTCTAGAAAAGGCCATAAAAGTGTTATTTGTGTTTTAATTGTGATGAAATTCTCCTGAATTGTGAATTTTTAAAAAAAAAGGTATATTATTATATTTTTATATTGTGTTTAATATTACTGATGGATTCAGTTGATCTAATCAAGAAACCAAACTGGACTACAAAGGGCAAGGGGTAGGGTTCGATCCCAACCGACGGTTTCCAGGTTCACCCAGCCTTAAATGGGTACCGGATTTTTTTCTGGGAAAGTAAAGTAGTGCGGGCGTAATACCGGCCACATTACCCTGAAAATCATGTGCCGAAGGTCTGTAAAATGTATGGTCACTAACAACATATTCCATATATGCCACTTGGCGTGACAGTGGCTCTTTACTACTTTACTAATAAAGAAACCAGTAAGTAATTTTATTTATTTATTTTTTTCTATTTTGTTGTTTTAATTTTGTGTGTGTCCCCCACTCCAACTTATTCTGCAAGTTACTTTCTTTTTACTGAAATCTTATATCATTGTGAGAACAAGAAGTCACCATTCCTGAGCATTTTGATAACAAAATAATGACAAATAGTAGATCTATAAAACAATCAGTGTGCAAATATCATGTAAAAAAAAATTGTTTTGCAAAAATTAGCTCATCCAAATGTGGTTTCCCAATTTCCATTGGCGTCTAGTCAGGTGAGATAACACACGTAAAAATTGGGGCTGAGAGAGGATTTTTTCAAAGAAAAAAAATAATTGGAAGAGAGAAGTTTTTGCAAAGAAAAGTGATTATTTTTTGCAGAGAAAAAAATAGAACAGGATAACATTTTGTGAAGAAAGAATAAGGTAAAATGCTATTTTGGTGAACAAAAATGGGCTGAGATTATTTTTTGTGGAAAAAAAAACTGAGAATAAGGACAAAATATACTCACATCAAAGCAAATAAAACCAGAACTAAAACTAAAATTAGTAAAACGTTACATCTACTAACATTCCCATATTGTGAAAAATGATAACATTAAATAAAAAAAAAACAGAGCAGAAAACTGAAGCCTTTGAAATGTGGATTTATAGAAAAATGAGGAGGAGAATTAGGCAGAAGAAGAAGAAGACAAACAGCAAAGTTCTGAACCAGCTGAAAAAGAAAGGATAACTAGTTAACACAGTTCGAAAAAGACAGCTAACATTTTTTAGGTCATATGAAGAGACATAATACCCTACTAGAAGTCAATGTTTCATTTAGGTCATATGAAGAGACATAATACCCTACTAGAAGTCAATGTTTCGTTTAGGTCATATGAAGAGACATAATACCCTACTAGAAGTCAATGTTTCGTTTAGGTCATATGAAGAGACATAATACCCTAATAAAAGTCATCTTGGAAAGGAAAGTACAAGGTAGACAAGGCAGACCAAGACTACAGTGGACTGATAATATCAAAAGATGGACAGATGAAGATATAACAAAGTGCACTATCAATGCAGGAGACAAAGTAAAATGGCGATCCATGGTAGTCAATCTTTGATGTGGAGATGGTACCCAATGAAATGAATCTAGGGAGAAATAAAAAAAAACATAGAAAAAAATAGACAAAACAAGTATAGTTAAAGCTTTATGTAATAATTGGATGACACAGATTTGAATGTTTTGGCCCAATAGGCCTTCAGCAGGAACAAAAATTACCGCTACAATGTTGCTGCTAATTTGTGTCATACAATCTATCTATCTATCTTTCGTTCGCCTGAAATATTGTCTTTATCTGCAATGTTGTTTTCTGTATAAATTTTACTATCTTTTGTAATTCTTGCAGCGACCCATATAGTTTTGTCTGTAGTGTTGTATCTATGGACCAATGGATTTTCCTCAGTCTACTATATTCAGTGCAGTCTTGAAGTATGTGTTCAGCAGTCTGGGGCGCCTGTCCACATGTACAAGTAGTTGATGTGCCGATCTTGAATTTTTTATACATGTGACTATGAAGTCGATTGTGTCCTGTTCTGAGGCGTATAATGATAACTTGTTCACATCTATTCATATTATGAAAGGCATCCTGATTTGGGGCTTGTGGTCCTCTGATTGATTTGATGTTTCTTATGATGGTATGTAACCAGTGCATCTGGTTGTGTGTGTCCATCCAATGATTACATAAAGCTTTAACCTTACTGTATTTTTTATATTTATTTTCTATATTTATTTCTAATTTCTCCTTACAATTTGTTTACTGCAGTTTCACATTTCCTTCTGTGCAGTTTCGTCTTATGTCTTTTGGCATGTGCTGAGACTGCTATGATGGGAACTACAGCTACCTTTCTTTGGGAGATGAAATAGTAATTTTGATGATTCCACTGGCATGGGTGATTGAGCAATTATGGATTTTAATTCGTTTGCAGTGATACTGGGGCCTTCCATAACCATAACTATAACCATAGCTTCAAATTTTTATGCATTTATATGCATGTCTTTGTTTTGACCCGAAATGAATCTAGATTGACAGAAAAGCTGTTCGAGCAATTTGTTAATCTTTTAGCTGATATCCTTCTTAATTTATCCATGTATCTCTGTATGGCGTTGTTATGCTTTCTAGGTATTGCTTGCTTGTTTGCGTTCGCCCGATGACTAAAGGAGTATAACTCTTTATCATCCGCCCTTAAAAGGACATTAAGTAGGTGTGTCTGTGTTGTGGTTTGCAGTATAACTGTGATGTTTGCGCCTTTCGGCTCAACACATCTGACTTCAGCATGACTTTCTAGTTATGTACATTCTATCTAAAACGCTTGCTCCTGTTCCTCCATATTCTGCCATGTTAAATCACTGACTTCTGTACTTTTGACAGTTTCTATTCAATAGAAGATGTCTAGAAAAAGAAAACAATCATTTCTTCACCAACTGTGACTGACCTTTAAGTATTTTGCCAGTAGATCAACTCCATCAGAATCCAGTCTGTAAAAAAGTGAAGTAATTGCCAATAATCAAAGTAATGCTAGAACAATAAAACAAAGATAAATCAAGTAAGGTATAGTGAAGCTCAAATAATTAGAAAAATGAAAAAGCTTTAAACAAATGATATAATAAGAACAAGATAAAATGAACAAAATAATTAAACAATGATAATACAACATAGAACAACAACATATATAGAACAACAACAACTTAAATGGTTTGGCCACCTGGTCAGAATGAATCCTCACCAATCACCATCAAGGGCGTTCTTCTCGAGAATGCATGGAAAAAGACCAAGAGGAAGACCCAGAAGAAGATGGATAGATGCAGTGACAGAGACATGTAACAACAAAGGAAAATCACTAATTCAGACAATTCGAGCAGCACAAGAACGACAAATGATATAAACCACGACACCTTTTAGGTATCAGTGAAAAGAGAAAAGAAGAAGAAAAAGAATACAACATAGTCTTTAGTCTGTGTCTGATTTGTTCAGATGTATCAGTCATCAAAACAGAATATCAGTAAAATATCATGTTTGAGGTGTTCAAATGTGTCTGTGAACAAAACAGAATATCAATACAATAGTGTTTGCTGATTTGTTCAGACATGTCTGTCAGTAACACAGAATATCAGTAAAATATCATGTTTATAAGCACTTCATATGTTCATTCATTCATCCATTGGGTGCCGTCTCCACATCGAAGGTTAGCTACTATAGAGCCCACTTTTACTCTGTCTTATGTTTTGATGGCGCACATTGTCATAGGTTCACCTGTAAACCTTTTGATATTATCAGTCCACTTTAGCCTTGGTCTGCCTCTATCTTGACTACCTTATACCTTTCCTTCCAAGATGATTTTAGAGGAGTATTATGTCTGTTCAGGAGCCACGATAGCTCAGTGGTTAGTGAACTGGACTACAAAGGACAAGAGGTCAGGTTCGATCCCAACCGACGGCTTCGGAGTTCACCCAGCCTTAAATGGGTATCGGATTTTTTCTGGGAAAGTAAAGCGGCATGGGTGTAATACCGACCACATTACTCCAAAAATCATGCGCAGAAGATCTGTAAAATGTCCGGGGCCTCATTATGAGGGAGGTAAAGAATAGTGACACTGTGACCTTCCAGGCATGTCGTAAGAGGCGACTAAGGAGGTTAATCGATGGCTTGACAAGCTGTCATTGTAAAAAGTATTGTTATGGGAAACAGCACCATAGATTTTACAGCAGTGATCTCTGCAATATGTGCCATTTTGGCACGCAAGGTTTCTGTTTTTGAGATTGTGGTTCTGCCCTATGTGCCGTCTTCGGCTCGAAAGGACAATAGATAGATAGAACACGATATTCCCTATACACCACTTGGCATAACGGGGGTTCTTTACTTTTTTTTTTTATACAGGTTCAAAAAATGTCAGTTTTCTTCTAATTGTGTTAAGTAGTTCTTTTTTTCATTTTCAGCTGATTCAAAACTTCCTTGTTTGTCTTCTTTTCCTTCCATCCAATTCTACCCATTTTCCTATAGATCCACATTTCAACAACTTTCAATGTTTCTGCACCATACGAAAATGCTAAGTCATCATCATCAAGTACCATGCCTTCTGGCATAGGTGATCATGTCTCTCCACAAATTTCGTTCTTGACAGTTATTTATCATTTCTGTTGTTGACCTTCTGCTAAGCCATTCTCTTAAGCCGGCTGGTAACTTTTCTCTTTGCTTTCCTCTATCTCTTCATCTCTCAACTTTCCCAGTTGTTACAATATATTCCAGTTGTTCTCTTTTCATTGCATGGCTAAAAAATGATGATTATTTCTTCCTAAAATTGGTAATTGGCTCTCTCTTTGCTTTGGTACCTTTCAGAATGTTTTCATTATAGTCTTCTTATCTGTCCATATGATTCTCAACATTCTTCTGTAAAACCACATTTCTACAGACTCCAGTGATTTTCTTGTCTGTTGTCCTATTGTCCACGATTCACATCCATATGTTAAGACTGGCTCTACTTAACATTTAAGAACTCTTTTTCTTGTTTCTAGTGGCAAAAATGGATCGCACAGTATCTTACTATGAATTCTGAGTAAATATAACATTTTGCAATTCATAGTTTTAGTTATGATGTTATTTGCTTTAATGCAAGTATGTTTTTCATTTTGTTACTGTTCACATGTTACTGTCAACAAAATAGATATGTATGGATATATCATTAAAAATATGGTCTTTTTTGAGTTGTTCAGATGTGTCCATCAACAAAACGGAATATCAGTAAAATACAGTGTTTGATAAGTTGTTCAGATGTGTCCGTCAACAAAACGGAATATCAGTAAAATACAGTGTTTGATAAGTTGTTCAGATGTGTCCGTCAACAAAATTTACAGAAATACAGCAACACAAATCATCTAGTGAATTACCTGGGAGCTATACTGATCAGACTGTCCGACTGGAAGTTTGGGAACTGATAAGTCTGGAAATCATGATTTTTACTGATGCCAGGCATCGTGTCCTCTGTAGGAAGACCCAGCGTTTTGAAGATCAAATGGAGCTCATCCTCCACTGTTGAGCCTGGAAACAATGCTCTTCCACAGGCCATCTCATAAAATATACAGCCTACACCCCTGGGAAGTGAGAACATGTTTTTATAGGTTGTCACACACTGTTTTGTTAAAGTAACCATGTTAGTTAGACTTATTTGCTCTGTTTTTGAGAGAATATATGTTAAATTGGTTTAGAGCCAAGGGTATCTTCTGTGTTTTGTTGTTGCCTGCTGGGTGTTTCTTGAAGTTAGTTATCAGATCATCCTCAAGTAATGGGGCATGACAGGAACAAAGCTGGAAGCTGCCAGCAACTCATAGCTGATGGCTTATGCCAAGATTATAAGCCAGGATTAGTGAACCAGGATTAGGGGCATGACAGTAACAAAGCTGGTAACTGCCAGCAACTCATAGCTGATGGCTTATGCCAGGAATATAAGCCAGGATTAGTGAACTAGGATTAGGGCATGACAGGAACAAAGCTGGCAGCTGCCAGCAACTCATAGCTGATGGCTTATACCAGGATTATAAGCCAGGATTAGTGAACCAGAACCATTCAGACCCTACTCAACCTCTACACTATGCCTCTAGTAACAGCCTATCCAGTCCAGTCTGGCCAAGTAAGTAGGGGCCAAAGAGGAAAGGCAACCAAGTAGAGTACACCCAACTGGCCTTCCCTTCCAATGGTTCAGATAACCCATGATGTTTGATTCCCGCTGGAAGCAGTGTGAGTTGTACTCGTAATTGGAAACAAAAAATATCCCCTACGGTTGAGGCTTCGTGAGTTTAAATGCTTGAAGTGACACTATCCAGAAGTCTCCGAACACTTCTGGATAGGCAGTCAAGCACATATGGGTGAAAACTTGTGTGCTAATACACCGATTCAAGTCTCGTACTTTACCTTCACCTTTAAAAATGCAGTGTTGAAAATGGACGTGTTGGACCGAAAGCCACAGCACCCTTTTAAGGATGGATGAGGACTACTCATTTCTTTAGTAGTCATCAGGTGATTGTCAAAAGAAAAGAGATCATTCTCACTGTGCTTGTCTCAGACAAATTCATTTGTTCAGATCCTACTCCAAGCTTGACTTCAAATATCTCCATAACCTTTACACACATAAACATGATTTTTTTGCATTTGCTCTTGTTTTTTCAATGTCCCAAAAGTTTTCAAAAATGCAAGATTGCAGATAGTGTCATTCACCTGCAACAGCTAATTCCTTTGATCTTTTCAACAGATGCAGTTATTTTGTGGTTGAAGAAAATAGTTTACCATAATTTAAGCAATTGACCTATTCTGGCATAGACGTATAACAATTCAAATGTTACAGGGGTTTCTTATCTATACTATGTGAGGTATTTTTTATTTACTTTATCCAAATATTTGAGTGAGGAACAAAGCATATTCATTGTAAATTATAATTATTATACACATACATATATTTACTTACTTATTCGGAAGAATCTAACATATGATGACTATTCTCGGCTGAACGAATGACAGTCCATCATTATTCCAATAATTATTTTCCTCCTTCAAGACATGTTCAACACATTTATGCCAATAGTTATTGTCTATCTGCGAGAGGGCGGCATATGTTAGTTCTTTTATATCGCACAGTTTGAAAGTTTTATTTTCAGCTGCTACCCGTCCTTTAACTTTTGCCCAAACGAACTCAATTGGGTTTAAATGTGAATGATATGGTGGCAGTCTCAAACGCATATGACCATGCTGTTGAATCAACTTGTCTATATGGAATATCTTAGTCTTTTGTGATTTCTTAACAAGGGACAATAATTCAGGTCTCAAACACATATGACCATGCTGTTGAATCAACTTGTCTATATGGAATATATTAGTCTTTTGTGATTTCTTAACAAGGGACAATAATTCAAGTTTCAGACACTCCTCGTTAAATGGAATGACTTCCTTTCTGAGCTAAATGTTTATTGCATCTTTTGTACTCGAAGATGTTGGGATTTTGTCTTCATCTGTCATAGCATTGTGGTATGATGCATTGCCCATTATCACATAGGATGGTCTGTCTAGGGACAGAAGAAGAGTATTTTTACAATCCACTCTCTAAATATTTTACCGTTCATCTCGGCATGATAGTCCCGGTTGTCCGTATAATTCATCATCATTGACTGCCGTCTCCGCATCAAAGGTTGGCTACCATGGAGAGCCATTCCACTCTGTCTCTTGCTTTGAAGGTGCAGATTGCCATAGGCTGACTTGTCTATCTTTTGATGTTACTCGTCTATGTTAGTCTTGGTCTGCCTCTGCCTCTTTTACCTTGTATTTTCCCTTCTAATATTACTTTTATTAGACTGTTGTGTCTTTTAACATGACCAACAAATTTCGTTTGTCTTGCTCTAATTGTGTTTAGTAGTTCTTTCTTCATATTTAGTTGTTTTAAAACTTCCTTGTTTGTTTTCTTTTCTTTCCATCCAATTCTACCTATTCTTCTATAAATCCACGTTTCAAAGGCCTCAATTTTCTGTCCTGTTTTCTGGTCTAATGTCCATGTTTCTGCACCATACAGGAATATTGAGAAGATGTAACATTTTGCTATTCTTAGTTTTAGCCCTGGTGTTATTTGTTTTGATGTTAGTATATTTTTCATGGCATTGAAATTACTTTTGCCATTCCTATTCTTTTATTTATTTCAGTTGTACATTTTCCATCACTGGTTATAGTATGTCCCAGGTAGTTGTAGCTCTGGACTGTACAATTAAGTAATTGTTGTAGATCTTTAGGATTTTCTGCTAGTAGTACAGTATCATCAGCATATCTTAGGTTATTGATTATCTTCCCATTAATGTTAAGACCTGGCATCTCAGTGATGTTTTTAAAGATTTGCTAAGTGTATAGATTGAACAAGCTTGGTGATAGGATGCATCCTTGTCTTACTCCTCTTTTTATATCCTTGGGTGTAGAGTTCTCTTTGTTATATTTTATTATTGCTGTTTGCTCCCAGTACAAATTACATATCAGTCGTATGTCTGTGTCATCCAGATTTATATCTTTTAGGCAGTCTATAAGTTTCTCATGGTGTATTCTATCAAATGCTTTGGTGTAGTCTATGAAGCAGGTATATATTGGTTTGTTTACTTCTATGTACTTTCCAATCTTTGTCCTCATGCTGAATATGGCTTCTTTTGTTCCACTGTTTTTCCTGAATCCGAATTGCTGTTCATCTAATTCAGTATTAATTTTATTCTGAATCCTTCCTTGTATAACGTTTAGTAAAATTTTGGTTACCTGGCTCATTGGAAATGAAAATAAGCTCAGTATTTTTCACCAGCCCATTATGTGTGCTGCCTGCATGTGCCATAATCAGATGTTGTCCTCTTTCACTGGGTATATGTCTGGGTATATGCATATGCCTGCTAATATCTTGTAATCGTTCCATCTGATAACTGCCATTCCTTTTCACTTGTGTGGTGAGCATTGATCCAAGTTTCATGCACATACACAATATCATAATCTTGATTGCGCATTTCACATACTTCACAAAAATATTTGCTTCTCATAGATACTAAGTGCGGCTTCTCGTTGATGACATTTCTTCCACTACTGTACTTCTTAAATGTAAAGTCAATGCTTCTAAGTGTTCTCCATAATGCAGATTTTGACACATCAATGTCATTGTGTGTTCTCAGCTGATTTTTCAGTTTTATTACTGGCACAGTTTCTTTGGAATCGGACATTATACAAATCTCTCTTCTAATCACATCTCTATCAAACTATCTACTAATTTTGTTCTTCCTTGCGCACTGGTATTGATTTAACTTAAAATTCCATTAGCTTTGAGTAATTGATTAAATGAATGCTTACGTAAACCCAAAACGTGAATAGTTCTCTTTTCAGGATTTGAGATACTCCGATATAGTTTCCCATGCTTAGATTTTCTGCAGAAATATTTATAAATCTTGAAACTGACTTTAAGTGTCAGAAACTTGACTTTAACACTCATGTCAATAAATGCCTAGAACACTCAAAGATTTATACAATGTCAATGAATAGAAACGGAAGCTGTTTATAAACATCCAAAATTTACTTGTCATTCAAACATTGCGCAAAAATGTGCGGAGAAACTACACAAATCATGGGAATTGCATGAAAGATTAGCAAACGAAATAGGTCAGAAATATGAAGGGGTAAACCATATAAAATAATGGTTGGTCTAGGAGGTAGTAAATTTGTATACATTAAATAAAGAAATTTTAAAACCATATGTTTTTAATTAGGAACAAAAATATATTCGTGGGGACATGGAGATTACATGTCATGTGCAAAATTTGAACAATTTCGATCAAGTGATTACAGAGATATTAATTATTAAATAGCGGCCTGGGCTGAGAGTGGTCAGTGACTCATAGCTGATTGCAGGCATTAGGGTCAGTGAACAACAGAGCTGATCCAGGCCCTACCCCATCTCTCACTGGTGAACCAGAAATAAGACTACCCCTTCTGGTCAAGCAAGTAGCAATCAAGGATGGAAGACAGATGGGACTAACCTATGCCATACCAAAGACAGATGGGACTAAACTATGCCATACCAAAGACAGATGGGACTAAACTATGCCATACCAAAGACAGATGTTGAAGGGCGCAGATCTCGTGGCTTGTTGTAAACATGACACATCCATATAAACTCAACATCATTATAAGCATGGAAAATTAAGAAGTATTATTGAGTAAACATAGAAGAGAAGATAGTATCTTCTTTATATCCTTCAGCGTGTTGCAACCAATTACACAAACTCTATTTTTGCTTATTAGTTTTCTTTGTAATAAATGTTCTTGTGTGGACGTCTAATTTTGTAAGGTGTTAATTCCATTACCAGTGCCAAATTTAAACAAATGTCCCTGAATCAGTATCCATGTTTGTGTGATCCATATTTGTGTGATCCATGTTTGTGTGATCCATGTTTGTGTGATCCTCATGGTATTTTATGTTAAATTAGGATCATCATCACAGCACACATCAGAGGTGCCTCACAGCACACATCAGAGGTGCCTCACAGCACACATCAGAGGTGCCTCACAGCAGTAGAGTTGGAAGTTGTTAGCGACCCATAGCTGATGGCTTGTGCCAGGATCGGTGAACCAGAGCCATCCAGACCCTGCTCCACCTCTCTGTGGTGCCTCCAGAAACAGACTAACCTGTCTAGTCTGGCCAGTCGAGTAGGGATTGAAGAGGGTCAACAACCCAGTACTCAATAATGTCGTGCTGAAGTTGGATGTGTTGAGCCAAAAGGTGCATATATCACAGTTATACTGCAAACCACAACACAATGCAGACACACCCACTTAACATCCTTTTAAGGGCAGTGACGAAGAGGTGTGATCCTTTAGTCATCGAGTGAGTACAATCAAACGAACAGCACACATCCAGATGTGCTCCGATCTTCTCCCCAAAAAGTTCATTAGCACACAACAACTAACTGCGCCAGTCCAATATTGGCCAAACAGGTCGACACTTGGGGCAGAATATGTGAACACTTATCAAACATGATTCTGGCACATCTGGCTCCACCCATTTTAGATTGCCAGGACATAACACCTCTGATGACTTTCTTGTTACTAGCTTCATCTCTTGTTTCTCTGATACCCATAGCCATTTCATGTTTGAGAACCGACTCATAGCCCACTTTGGTACTCTCCAACCGATAGGATTAAACTCATTCCACTCTTATCTTTAATCTCTGGTCTCCCTTTCATGTCTTTCCTGTGTCCTATCCCTGTTCCTCCCTGTATTATCTTTATTACCTCTCTTGCTCTTCTTCCCGCTTGCCACTCCTATCCTCTCTTTCTTTTACTCTTCTTCCCATTTTCTTTGTACTCTATGGGTCACCACCTTTCATTTTTCATTGTTTGGTTCCTTTCTTCTTTCCTTCCTCATTTGCCTTTCAGCGTCGAGGGAGATATAATTTGTGGTCTTTTGCTCTTCTGTTTGCCTCTGCTGCTGTTATGTTTCCTAGTGCTTCTAATATTCCATCGATCCATCTTTTTCGTGATTGACCCTTGGGTCTGGTGTTCTCACGTTTGTTGAAGGCTCGTAGTGTTGTGTATTGACCTTTCTGCCTTGTCACGTGGCCGAACCATTTTATCTATTGTTTCCTTATATATTCTATGGCAGGGGCTATTCCTAGCTTTTTCTCAGTTCTTCATTTCTGATCTTAAATCTCAGACTGTTTCCTTTCATTTGTCTAACACATTTCATCTCTGTAGAAGTTATTTTTCTTATTGTTCTTGCATCTAGGATCCAGGTCTGGCATTGGTAGCACAACATTGGGATGAAGATTGGTTCCTTTGATCTAATTAAATCCTATCTGCCCAATTGTCTATTAATCTGTTAACCAGACTAAAAAAATCCTGGCTACTGTCTTTTCTGCTTTTTTTTTTTTTAGAGCTGTTTAGTTGTGCTATGGATGTGAATCATGAACAACAGACTAGAAAATCAAGAAAAGAGGCCAAAACAAAAAGAGAGTTAATACCCAATATTAGGAAGAAACAATCATCATTTTTTGGACCATGTAATGAGAAGGCAACAGCTGGAATATATTGTAACAACTGGAAAAATTGAGGGATGAAGAGATAGAGGGAAGCAAAGAGAAAAAATACCAGACAGTTTAAGAGAATGGCTTGGCAAAAGATCAACAACAAAAATGATAAGTAACTGTCCAGATCGAATGTTGTGGAGAGACATGATCACCTACGCCAGCAGGTATGGTACTTGATGATGATGAATTGTGTTTTCTACTAACACTGAATTTTGTGTTTAATGTGCATAGTATGTCTGTTATATCTGATGAAGGCTTTTTACTCTCCCGAGCTTACAAGGCAGCAGGGCAGCCACAGGTTGTACTGTTTACTGCATACAGTAGCAGGTAAAATTACCTGACCTATCTTTTTTTGGCCATGTAATGAGAAGAGAACAACTGGAATATATTGTAACAACTGGAAAAATTGAGGGAGGAAGAGATAGAGGGAAACAAAGAGAAAAAATACCAGACACCTTAAGAGAATGGCTTGGCAGAAGGTCAACAACAGAAATGATAAATAACTGTCAAGATTGAAAGTTGTGGAGAGACATGATCACCTATGCCAGCAGCCCCGGTACTTGATGATGATGTAGTTTTAAATTGATGTCATATGAAAGTGTGATCCATGTTTATGTTTGATGTCTGTATGGTCAATGCTTGTGTGTTTGATATTTATGTGATCCATCGTTGTGTATTTAGGGAGCTGCGATAGCTCAGTGGTTAGTGAACTGGACTACAAAAGACAAGAGGTCAGGTTCAATCCTGATCGACAACTTCTGGGTTCACCCAGCCATTGAAATGGGTACCGGGATATTTTCTGTGAAAGTAGAGTGGCACGAGCATAGAACTGGCCACATTACTCCAAAAATCATGTGTAGAAGGTCTATAAAAAGTATGGTCACTAACAACATATTCCCTATACGCCATGTGGCATGATGGGGCTCTTCCCTATACTTATATTTGTGTATATGATGTTCGTGTGATTCTTGTTTGTATCTCTGATACCATGTTACACAAGTTTGTGTGATCCATGTTTGTGTATTGAATGTTCATGTGATTCATATTTGTGTCTCTGATACCGTGTTACACAAGTTTGTGTGATCCATGTTTGTGGTTTATGATGTTTGTGTAATTCCTATTTTTGCATTCTTGAGTTTGTGTATTTGGTGTTTATGTAATCCATGTTCGCCTGTTTGATGTTTTTGTGTATGATATTTGTGTGACTTGTGTCTTATATTTATGTGATGCAAGTTTGTATGTTTTAAATTAATATGATTTGTGTTTGTACGATACAAGTAATACAATTATCAAAATAGCTATATGAGTTTTCCCCACAATGTAAACAATTTCCATTTATCAAAGACAATAACCTACCACATATCTATAGGAGTGGAGTACTCTGTAGAACCAAGTAATATATCTGGCGGCCTGTACCATAATGTGACCACCTCATTTGAATAAGTTTTGGTTGGTATTGACTTGGCTCTTGCGAGACCTGCCAAGATAAAAACACACGTAAATGAATAAGTACTTAATATGTTGCAGTAAATAAGTACACAGATGAGTTATTATAGAACCATTTATGTAAAACATTGTTATTGTTTCCTCGAATAGGTCTCATCATCAGATTGTTTATCCTTAGCAGAAAGTTGCATTTACCAGAGCCCATCTGAAAAAATCTGTGTCTCTAGCCACATCTCCCACAGAACATTGCATTCACCACAGCCCATCTGAAAAAATCTGTGTCTCTAGCCACATCTCCCATAGAACGTTGCATTCACCACAGCCCATCTGAAAAAATCTGTGTCTCTAGCCACATCTCCCATAGAACATTGCATTCACCACAGCCCATCTGAAAAAATCTGTGTCTCTAGCCACATCTCCCATAGAACGTTGCATTCACCACAGCCCATCTGAAAAAATCTGTGTCTCTAGCCACATCTTCCACAGAACGTTGCATTCACTACAGCCCATCTGAAAGAAACTGTGTCTCTAGCCACATCTTCCACAGAACGTTGCATTCACCACAGCCCATCTGAAAAAATCTGTGTCTCTAGCCACATCTCCCATAGAACATTGCATTCACTACAGCCCATCTGAAAGAAACTGTGTCTCTAGCCACATCTTCCATAGAACGTTGCATTCACCACAGCCCATCTGAAAAAATCTGTGTCTCTAGCCTCATCTCCCATAGAACATTGCATTCACCACAGCCCATCTGAAAAAATCTGTGTCTCTAGCCACATCTCCTACAGAACAATGCATTCACCACAGCCCATCTGAAAGAAACTGTGTCTCTACCCACATCTTCCACAGAACGTTGCATTCACCACAGCCCATCTGAAAGAAACTGTGTCTCTAGCCACATCTTCCACAGAACGTTGCATTCACCACAGCCCATCTGAAAGAAACTGTGTCTCTAGCCACATCTTCCACAGAACGTTGCATTCACCACAGCCCATCTGAAAAAATCTGTGTCTCTGGCCACATCTTCCACAGAACGTTGCATTCACCACAGTCCATCTGAAAGAAACTGTGTCTCTAGCCACATCTTCCACAGAACGTTGCATTCACCACAGCCCATCTGAAAGAATCTGTGTCTCTAGCCACATCTCCCACAGAATGTTGCATTCACCACAGCCCATCTGAAAGAAACTGTGTCTCTAGCCACATCTCCCACAGAACATTGCATTCACCACAGCCCATCTGAAAGAAACTGTGTCTCTAGCCACATCTTCCACAGAATGTTGCATTCACCACAGCCCATCTGAAAGAATCTGTGTCTCTAGCCACATCTCCCACAGAACATTGCATTCACCACAGCCCATCTTAAAGAATCTCTAGTTAAAGCTCCCACAGAATGTTTACATTCACCACAGCCCATCAGAAAGAATCTCTGTCTCTAGCCACATCTTCCACAGAATGTTGCATTCACCACAGCCCATCTGGATAAATCTGTCTCTAGCCACATCTCCCACAGAATGTTGTATTCACCACAGCCCATCAGAAACAATCTCTGTCTCTAGCCACATCTTCCACAGAATGTTGCATTCACCACAGCCCATCTGAAAGAATCTGTGTCTCTAGCCACATCTCCCACAGAACATTGCATTCACCACAGCCCATCTGGATAAATCTGTCTCTAGCCACATCTCCCACAGAATGTTGTATTCACCACAGCCCATCTGAAAGAATCTCTGTCTCTAGTTAAAGCTCCCACAGAATGTTTACATTCACCACAGCCCATCAGAAAGAATCTCTGTCTCTAGCCACATCTCCCACAGAATGTTGTATTCACCACAGCCCATCTGAAAGAATCTCTGTCTCTAGTTAAAGCTCCCACAGAATGTTTACATTCACCACAGCCCATCAGAAAGAATCTCTGTCTCTAGCCAGATCTCCCACAGGACATTGCATTCACCACAGCCCGTCTCATGATCTCCCACTTCTGCTGTCATGTTTCAAAGTCTCTTCAATGTCTTGAAACCGCCTGCTTCTTGGCCTCATCTTGATGTGTCATCCTGGAACCATGTCTTCTATTATTGTTCATTCCAACTCACTGTGCCTTTTGAAGTTGCTATACTATTTTACTTTCCTCTGTAGAATGGTATTTATAAGCCAGTTATTTTTAATGTTTAAGTTTTATAATATGTCTTCATTGCTCTTTTTCATTTTCCAAGGTATCTAAAGGATTTTTCTGTAGCATTTTGTTTCAACTTCCAAATGAATCAATTTTTGTCCTTGCTGTTTGTGATATTGTTCAATTATTCACAACCATATGTTATGAAAATACATGTCTTCAGTCATTTTAATTTTATTGCCTTCCTGGTATTGTGCCATATGGCATTTAATCTTTGTATTGCTATTTCTAATTTTTTTTTTTATCTTTTGATCTTTTAATAATATTTTATTAATTAAAAAGTGTGGCTTCTGTAACTGAGGGCTAGTGCATACGTTTAAGATCAGAAGGGTCTAGGTTAAATTCCAAGATCGTTTACATTTTTGTTAAAGCTGACAAGGTTCGCCAAGCCTTTAAAAATTGGTACCAGATTTTTTTCTGGGAATTAAATGCAGCCAGAAATGATATCACAGAGAAGGGCACAAATAACTATATATTATGGTGCGGGGCTGCTGTAAAGTGGATGCAAAGAGGAAAAATTAACATAAAATTGTTATATGGCAGCTTTACTAAACAGAAGATGGTACACAATTATAAACGTTTCAGACACAGGCTTTTGTTGGTATGACAAGACAATAACAAAACCAAACACAGACACAATCACTTTCAGATATTGGGTTCAATTCCACCAGTGCGAATATTTGTCAAAAGTGTAGGAAATTAAATCTGTGGTTTCTTTGTAGCTTTACCCTCCCGTAGTCATCTCTAGGTAGTGAGATCTGATGTCTAGTCCTCTCCGGGTAGTGAGATCTGATGTATAGTCCTCTCCGGGTAGTGAGATCTGATGTATAGTCCTCTCCGGGTAGTGAGATCTGATGTACAGTCCTCTCTGGGTAGTGAGATCTGATGTACAGTTCTCTCTTGGTAGTGAGATCTGATGTCTAGTCCTCTCTGGGTAGTGAGATCTGATGTCTAGTCCTGTCTGGGTAGTGAGATCTGATGTCTAGTCCTGTCTGGGTAGTGAGATCTGATGTCTAGTCTTCTCTGGGTAGTGAGATCTGATGTCTAGTCCTGTCTGGGTAGTGAGATCTGATGTCTAGTCCTCTCTGGGTAGTGAGATCTGATGTATAGTCCTGTCTGGGTAGTGAGATCTGATGTCTAGTCCTCTCTGGGTAGTGAGATCTGATGTATAGTCCTCT
The DNA here is from genome assembly GCA_032433765.1 of Megaustenia siamemsis. Lineage (NCBI taxonomy): Eukaryota > Metazoa > Mollusca > Gastropoda > Stylommatophora > Ariophantidae > Megaustenia > Megaustenia siamemsis. The sequence continues at coordinate 55,628,222 of JAVIAB010000091.1, forward strand.
CTGTGTAGTGAGATCTGATGTCTAGTCCTCTCTGGGTAGTGAGATCTGATGTCTAGTCTTCTCTGGGTAGTGAGATCTGATGTATAGTCCTCTCCGGGTAGTGAGATCTGATGTATAGTCCTCTCTGGGTAGTGAGATCTGATGTACAGTTCTCTCTTGGTAGTGAGATCTGATGTCTAGTCCTCTCTGGGTAGTGAGATCTGATGTCTAGTCCTCTCTGGGTAGTGAGATCTGATGTCTAGTCCTCTCTGGGTAGTGAGATCTGATGTCTAGTCCTGTCTGGGTAGTGAGATCTGATGTCTAATCCTCTCTGGGTAGTGAGATCTGATGTCTAGTCCTCTCTGGGTAGTGAGATCTGATGTCTAGTCCTCTCTGGGTAGTGAGATCTGATGTCTAGTCCTCTCTGGGTAGTGAGATCTGATGTCTAGTCCTGTCTGGGTAGTGAGATCTGATGTCTAATCCTCTCTGGGTAGTGAGATCTGATGTCTAGTCCTCTCTGGGTAGTGAGATCTGATGTCTAGTCCTGTCAGTAACAGTAGTAATCAGGAGATCTAACGTGCACTTGAACACATTAAAGAATCCCTGGCAATTAAAAATAAAAAGGGTAAGCCATAAAAATGGCAGCTGTCCAGGTAACATTTTCAGCAAAAAAAAAAAAAAATAGGGAGGTAGTGCACACGAGTCAGGGCTCTCCTTGGAGATGCTCAATATTTCAATGGGAAAATTAGAGCACCTATGAAATTGTGCAGTGATGGTGATCCTAGCATAACAAACCATAACATAACATATCATAACATAGCATATAACCAAACATATCATAACATCTCCATATATCTATCATGGACAGAACCTTTACTTTTTACAGATAATAAGTTCCTATATTTCTTATGTTTATTGATAAGGTGGCATTACCATAGTACCGCTTATAAGTTTCTCACTTGACGCTGTTGCTTCACCCAACTACTGCTAAACGAATGAATAGTCATTTTAATTACTTGCAGCTAAAAGGAATTTGTGTGGCCATAGATATGTTGGTTGCAATTTGAAGCAGATTTGCATATTTGTAACTTTCAGCCCGCCACATCCAACTTCAGCATGGGGTTTTTTAATGAGTTCAGGGTTCACTTCCCTCGTGGTCTTTCCTTATTTGGCCAAACTGGCTAGTCTGTTTTTAGTGGCACTTTGAAGAGGTAGAATATGATCTGGTTAGTTCTAACTCACTGAATGTTACTCTCTATGAGAAGTCCCTTTAGGTGTTTAAAGAAGGTATATTTACCACAGTACCATTCATAAGTTCCTACCTTTATGAGGTGTTGAGAAAGTGGTACTTTAATAGAGCACCACTCATAATATATTCTTATGTGGTAGAAGATGGCACATTACATAGAGGACAAGAGGCAGGGTTCGATCCCAACCGACGGCTTCCGAGTTCACCCAGTCTTAAATGGGTACCGGATTTATTTCTGGGAAAGTAAAGCAGCACAGGCGTAATACCGACCACATTACCCCAAAAATCATATCCCGAAAGTCCTTAAAATTTATGGTCACTAACACCACATTCTCTATACGCCACTTGGCGTGACGGGGGCACTTTACTTTTTTCTTTACTCTCATAAGTTTAAAACTTTCTGTGCTGACAACATGCTTCATTTAAGTGAACAAAAAGTGGCAGTTACAACATTTGGACTGAAATCATCAAAATGATTACTCCTCATAATGTCAAAGGAGAAAGAAACATATGGGCTGCAGCTATTGCTTCTGTCTTCACTCTTCACATTCAATTATCTTTATTACCTCTTTTCCTCTTCTTTCCCCCTTGCCACCCCTATCCTCTCTCTCTCTTTTTTCCTCCTCTTCTCATTTACTTCATACCCTATAGGACACCTCCTTTTATTTTTTTCACATTTTTTATTGTTTGGTAATTAAATCCTACCTGCCCTATTGTCTATTTATTTTTTAACCAGACACTACATAAATCCTAACAACTGTCTTTGCCCACCAATTTTAGATCTGTGTTGTGTTTACTGGTTTGGATTTATGTATTGAATTTGTATAGTTTGTTTTACCTGATGAAAGATTTTGCCGAAGCATAGTTTGTCTGTCTTTCTATTAGTTTAGTTGCTCACTACAATATTATGTTTATTCACTATGTTCTTTGCAGCTATACTCATGACCCAACATAGTTTTGAAAATTTTGTATATTTAATATCTGTGCTTATCTTCATTCATATTCAAAGTAAATGGGTTGTCAAGTTATCTAAGTAGATGGGTTGTCAAATTATCAAAGTAGATGGGTTGTCAAGTTATCTAAATAGATGGGTTGTCAAATTATCAAAGTAGATGGGTTGTCAAGTTATCTAAATAGATGGGTTGTCAAATTATCAAAGTAGATGGGTTGTCAAATTATCAAAGTAGATGGGTTGTCAAGTTATCTAAATAGATGGGTTGTCAAATTATCAAAGTAGATGGGTTGTCAAATTATCAAAGTAGATGGGTTGTCAAGTTATCAAAGTAGATGGGTTGTCAAGGTGTCAAGTTATCAAAGTAGATGGGTTGTCAAGCTATCAAAGTAGATGGGTTATCAAGCTATCAAAGTAGATGGGTTATCAAGCTATCAAAGTGGATAGGTTATCAAGCTATCAATGTAGATGGGTTATCAAGCTATCAAAGTAGATGGGTTGTCAAGTTATCAAAGTAGATGGGTTATCAAGCTATCAAAGTAGATGGGTTATCAAGCTATCAAAGTAGAAGGGTTATCAAGTTATCAAAGTAGATGGGTTATCAAGCTATCAAAGTAGATGGGTTGCCAAATTATCAAAGTAGATGGGTTGTCAAGCTATCAAAGTAGATGGGTTGTCAAATTATCAAAGTGGATGAGTTGTCAAATTATCAAAGTAGATGAGTTGTCACATTATCAAAGTAGATAGGTTGTCAAATTATCAAAGTAGATGGGTTATCAAGCTATCAAAGTAGATGGGTTGTCAAATTATCAAAGTAGATGGGTTATCAAGCTATCAAAGTAGATGGGTTACCAAGCTATCAAAGTATTATGGTAGTACCAAGCTATCAAAGTAGATGGGTTACCAAGCTATCAAAGTAGATGGGTTACCAAGCTATCAAAGTAGATGGGTTGTCAAGTTATCAAAGTCGATGGGTTATCAAGCTTTCAAAGTAGATGGGTTGTCAAGTTATCAAAGTCGATGGGTTATCAAGCTTTCAAAGTAGATGGGTTGTCAAATTATCAAAGTTGATGAGTTGTCAAATTATCAAAGTAGATGAGTTGTCAAATTATCAAAGTAGATGAGTTGTCAAATTATCAAAGTAGATGAGTTGTCAAATTATCAAAGTAGATGAGTTGTCAAATTATCAAAGTAAACTGCTTTGGACAATCATAACCTCATTTTGTACTAACAAATCCCATAAAAAGTCATTATGAGCAACCAGACACTCACCAAAATCTGCTAATTTAAGCTCCCCTCTTTCATTGATGAGAAGGTTCTGTGGCTTGAGGTCTCGATGTAGGACACGTCGTTTGTGGCAGTAGGCAAGGCCTCGCAGAAGTTGGAACAAAAATAACTGCAAGAAAATGTCATTTATGTTCAATTATTTCAAATTTGAAGTGTTTTATTTCTAAAAGGCTAGCCCTTATATAGTCTACTTAACAAAAGAATACCACTTTACACAATCATAACTGTTATTGTTTGTAAATGTTACTACTTTCCAGAACACTTCTACAAGTTCAGCATTATTAACACTTCTACAAGTTCAGCATTATTAACACTTCTACAAGTTCAGCATTATTAACACTTCTACAAGTTCAGCATTAACACTTCTACAAGTTCAGCATTATTTGATAGGAAACAGGCAAATAACTACAATGCTGTGGTAAAGCTGTTAGCAAGGAGCAAGTGGTGGGGTGTAACGTACACTCCTACAAGGTGACAGCTTTACAAAGAAGGAACACAACAAAATACTAATGTTTCTGCCCACATGAGGCCTTCTTCAGAAACGAGACAAACACAAACGGACAATGAAATAAGGATAAACTCTTGTCTCATAAAATAGCAACTATTTAATCTGTAAATGGGGGGAGAAATATGCCAGGGAGTAGAAAAGAATGGAAAACATCAAAAATGAATACTTTGACTTTATCAGTACCCAACAAGCAGTCATAGGTATGGAGGAAGCTGGCTACAGGCATTGACCCTGTTTTAGTGACCATGAGGGTTATATGACAAGAACATAGAAAGTGATTACCATATAATACAACCTGGTTCTACAACCAGCTGATGCCTACTGCCGGCTGATGCCTACTATCAACTAATGACTATGATCAACTAATGTCTACTGCCAACTAATGCCTATGACCAGCTGATGCCTACTATTAACTAATGCCTATTATTAACTAATGCCTATGACCAGCTGATGCCTACTATTAACTAATGCCTATGACCAGCTGATGCCTACTATTAACTAATGCCTATGACCAGCTGATGCCTACTATTAACTAATGCCTATGACCAGCTGATGCCTACTATTAACTAATGCCTATGACCAGCTGATGCCTACTATTAACTAATGCCTATGACCAGCTGATGCCTACTATTAACTAATGCCTATGACCAGCTGATGTCTACTATTAACTAATGCCTATGACCAGCTGATGCCTACTATTAACTAATGCCTATGACAAGCTGATGTCTACTATTAACTAATGCCTATGACCAGCTGATGTCTACTATTAACTAATGCCTATGACCAGCTGGTGTCTACTATTAACTAATGCCTATGACCAGCTGATGCCTACTATTAACTAATGCCTATGACCAGCTGATGCCTACTATTAACTAATGCCTATGACCAGCTGATGCCTACTATTAACTAATGCCTATGACCAGCTGATGCCTACTATTAACTAATGCCTATGACCAGCTGATGCCTACTATTAACTAATGCCTATGACCAGCTGATGCCTACTATTAACTAATGCCTATGACCAGCTGATGCCTACTATTAACTAATGCCTATGACCAGCTGATGCCTACTATTAACTAATGCCTATGACCAGCTGATGTCTACTATTAACTAATGGCTATGACCAGCTGATGCCTACTATTAACTAATGCCTATGACCAGCTGATGTCTACTATTAACTAATGCCTATGACCAGCTGATGCCTACTATTAACTAATGCCTATGACCAGCTGATGCCTACTATTAACTAATGCCTATGACTAGCCGATACCTACTGCCAACTGATGCCTACTATTAACTAATGCCTATGACCAGCTGATGTCTACTATTAACTAATGCCTATGACCAGCTGATGCCTACTATTAACTAATGCCTATGACCAGCTGATGTCTACTATTAACTAATGCCTATGACCAGCTGATGTCTACTATTAACTAATGCCTATGACCAGCTGATGCCTACTATTAACTAATGCCTATGACTAGCCGATACCTACTGCCAACCGATACCTACTGCCAACTGATGCCTACTATTAACTAATGCCTATGACTAGCCGATACCTACTGCCAACTGATGCCTACTATTAACAAATGCCTATGACTAGCCGATACCTACTGCCAACTGATGCCTACTATCAACTCAGCAGAGAAGAACAAGTAACAGGATACAACAGATGAAGTTATCACTTCTCCAACACACTAAAAAAGGTACCTCTGATGAATGTAAACATAGCACAGACAAAATGATTCTCAAACACCCACGATTGAGGTGCCCAACATCTAAGAACTGACAAGGCTCTTCTGGCCATAGCTTATACCATACCTGGACACAATGTGTGGGGGTTGGGGGTGTGTGTTTGCTCTTGACACCACCAAAAGGTGAAAGAAGTGTTCATAGCCTCTCATTCACCAGGTACTGTAGTTGCTGGATGATAGAATCATCTCTGTGACTCTGCTTGGTCTCAGTTCTATACAACGGGGGACAGGTCGGCCACGAGACAGAGAGGTTGTGGGTTCAAATCCCGGCTACACCAGTCGGGATATTTATTTATGATTTCTCTCTGCGACAATCACCTCTGGTCTCAGCAGCAAGGCCTGGCTTGAAACATCAATTACTCATCGACGGAAAAAATATGAGTATCTTCGAAGATGGATTTATTTGTCTGTGCGACGAGGGACCACTGTGCACACGGCTGCCAGGGAAAAACGGATTAAGACGCAAAATTCAGTTCCTAGTGTCTAGGGACTTCGTCAGAGGTAAAAGCTGGCGAACGCAAAAAAAAAAAAAAAAAAAAAAAAAAAAAAAAATTCTATACCACTGCACTACTGTGCACAAGACCACACCTACTCATGGCGCCCCCTGTTGGTGTAAAGTTGGACTTGGGTGCAGCCAGGTTCCTGGTGGCATAACTAGGCAGGGAGGAGGTGGGCCCTGTGGAGGTGAGCCCCATGCAGGACCAGAGCCCACTGGCGTGTGGTCCATGGTCCTCACCACTCACCCTCACTCTCTTTTGGGAGCCCCATGGAGGTGAGCCCCATGCAGGACCAGAGCCCACTAGCGTGTGGTACATGGTCCTCACCACTCACCCTCACTCTCTTTTGAATGTCATTTTCTTCTGTCTTAATGCTACCTCTATAGGAACACACTGTGGATGGGGTGGAGTTTGCAATTCCTAAATCGCTTTGAGGCCCCTACCAGCACACACAGATGACTTCAGCTTGATGAGAAGACCACTGTGCCCTATCTTCAACAGGCCTGTGGTATATCTTAAAGACACAACTGACCCAGGACATGACGATCCTCTGTCAGTACAAATGGCCTGCATATGATACCCATAAAACAGCGAAGCTATTGCCTGTAGACAGCAGGTGATGGGGAATGGGCCGATGTGAATCCTGCCTGACTACACAGCCTGGAGGAATGAACACATGAATGGCTGCTGTCACATAGGCAGAGCCACAAACTGAGCAGCAAACTGTAACAAGGAACACTTTTCAGACAGAGTCTCAATGGTTCCATATTGACCGGAAGAGAATGGCTTGGCAGGTCAACAAAAGAAATGATAAATAACTTTTGAGATAGAAAGTGGTGGAGAGACAGAGAGCTTTGCTATGCCAGCAGACATGGTACCTGATGATGATGAATGCACTGCTATCTTTGTCTTGCCATAAATGTATTGCTAGGAGTGTCTTGCCACAAATGTATTGTTCTGAGTGTCTTGCCACAAATGTATTGTTCTGAGTGCATTGTCATACAGTTCCTGCTGCTTTGTTGGAGTGACTTTCACCTTGTTGGGCCAGCTAGTGACTATGTCATTATACTCTGCTGAGACCAGTCTTGATATGCCAAAGAATTCTAGATCTATCTTACATTGACATGGAATATTTCTCTGGGTTTATAAAGAGAACAAAAACTCCCGAATCATTACATCAATTATCTAAGTTTAAACAAACAAAACAACAACAAAATCAATCTGACCTCACCTTGACATTGCTCATACTCATAATGTTCCCACAGTCATCCATGTACTGTTTGAGATCTTTTTCCTAGAAGAATAGAATTTTCTTAAAACATATTTCTAAGTGAGTTTTCTTCATTTCTGTTTGAGTAATTCATTAATTAGTGACTCGCCTGCCAGTTGGCTGCAAGCAATCATGATAAGTCAGTAATTTGGTAAAATATTAGTGTCTTATGTTGGATATTGTTTTACTGAACAACTTCTCTTGTAGTTGAATCTGCCGATATTGGATAGACGGATTCGACCACAGAATGAAAAAGATGTATTCATGGTGCCTAGACTCATTTCCTTTCTCCTGTGCCTTAATCTTCTGAAATTGATATCAATGCTGCCTTGAATATTGCTGTGCTGTTTTTTTCTTTTTGTTCTCCATGTGCTACGATCTGCAGCCAGATCCTCCCAGTTTCTTTCACTGATAGAGAATTCCCTCAAGGAAGCCTGGCAAACATCCTTATATCTCAGCACTGGTCTGCCCTTTAGTCTCTTTCCATCCCTAAGTTTGCCATATTGGGAATATGATTGTTTGTCATTCTTCTTACATGACCCAGCCACCTTAGTCTACGACTCCTAAGTATTGCCATGATGGATGGGAGTTTGGCCCGCTGTAAGACATTAGAGTTGGTTACCTTGTCCTGCCATTTGATGTTCATTATCTTGCACATGAAAACTGTGTAATTACAAATTAATTGCATTAATCTACAAATGCTATGATTACAGGAAATAGAGTGAATGTCTTTGATAATGATAGGGCTTCTCTTCAAGGATTAAGGCATATCTGTCTGTCTTCCAATACCACAAGATTGAGGTGCTCTCTCTTAGACTTTTAAAAATGATGGAATTGGCAGGCTGGAATGACTTTCTTGAATTCTTGGGTTCTGTTGGGAGTGGGGAGAGAGATGGAACTTGTTCTGAGTGGAGGTACTGCAATACTAGATCTTCCACATCAGTAAACTGCACCACTATGGGAGAACACAAGTAATCTTGGTCTCTGTTAGTCAGCTGCACTTTGACAGAAGCTGTATCTTGGGGGACCAACTTGAGGTGAGGTTTTGGTCAGCCAATGGGCCACTGACCCTGCGATGGTGATCGGAGGTTGCATATGCTTGAGCTCCGTGGCTTAAAGCATATAAGGACCATATTCTGTTAGTGTCCATACTTTTCTATGATCAACAAAACATCTCATGCATGATATGGCCATGTGTCACACCAGGACACTCTACTTTTTCAGAAAAACATCTCTGGTACATTCACCTTCTACTTCGGAATCAGCTACAGCTACACACTTAGACATTTAGGCCAGCTTGGGTCACAAACAAGATGGTCAATTGAAGGTCTTCACTGGTTCCCCACAAAATGTCATGCAGGGTTCTTTCTGTAGGTCATATTTATGTTCTTAGGGTGTTGAGGGTGCTGCAGTCCTGTAGTGTTGTTTCTGTAGGCCATATTTATGTTCTTAGGGTGTTGAGGGTGCTGCAGTCCTGTAGCGTTGTTTCTGTAGGTCATATTTATGTTCTTAGGGTGTTGAGGGTGCTGCAGTCCTGTAGCGTTGTTTCTGTAGGCCATATTTATGTTCTTAGGGTGTTGAGGGTGCTGCAGTCCTGTAGCGTTGTTTCTGTAGGCATATTTATGTTCTTAGGGTGTTGAGGGTGCTGCAGTCCTGTAGTGTTGTTTCTGTAGGCCATATTTATGTTCGTAGGGTGTTGAGGGTGCTGCAGTCCTGTAGTGTTGTTTCTGTAGGCCATATTTATGTTCTTAGGGTGTTGAGGGTGCTGCAGTCCTGTAGTGTTCTTTCTGTAGGCCATATTTATGTTCTTAGAGTGTTGAGGGTGCTGCAGTCCTGTAGTGTTCTTTCTGTAGGCCATATTTATGTTCTTAGGGTGTTGAGGGTGCTGCAGTCCTGTAGTGTTATTTCTGTAGGCCATATTTATGTTCTTAGGGTGTTGAGGGTGCTGCAGTCCTGTAGTGTTGTTTCTGTAGGCCATATTTATGTTCTTAGGGTGTTGAGGGTGCTGCAGTCCTATAGTGTTGTTTCTGTAGGCCATATTTATGTTCTTAGGGTGTTGAGGGTGCTGCAGTCCTGTAGTGTTCTTTCTGTAGGCCATATATGTGTTCTTAGGGTGTTGAGGGTGCTGCAGTCCTATAGGATATGCTCTGGAGTTTATCTGGATGCTGCACAGACACATGTTGCTAGGTCACTGAGTTCTATCTTGTGTGCTCTAAGGCCACAATGACCTGTTCTGCGATTGAATATCTTGGTCTGCTCGTGTTTGCTTCAGTTTGTTTAAGCTGTCATGTTCTGGTTCATATTTATCATATAACTCTCTCCATTCTGTTTTCATAACTTGTTTCAAGATTGTCTTTACTTCTTTGAGGCTTTGCAGTTTCTTGGACTGTTGAAGGATCAGACTTGCTTTTGCAAGTTCATCTGATTTCTCATTTCCAGGGGAGCCACAATGTGCCGATATCGACTGCAGGACTAGTCTGTCTTTTATGACAGTGCACATATGTTGGCTTATAATTTTCTTTAAAACTAAACAAAATATGACCATATCGATTGATTGTGACATACAGGATATATGGTGGTAATGGATATATTTATTTGATCAATAGTATTCATGAGTATAGGGAGCCACGATAGTTCAGTGGTTAGTGAACTGGACTACAAAGGACAAGAGGTAGGGTTCGATCCCAACCGATGGCTTCCGGTTCACCCAGCCTTTAATGGGTACCAGATTTTTTTCTGGGAAAGTAAAGCGGCACGGGCGTAATACCGACCACATTACCCCAAAAATCATGTGCCGAGGGTCTGTAAATTTATGGTCACTAACACCATATTCCCTATATGCCAGAAATGGCGTGACGGGGGCACTTTACTATTCATGAGTATTGTGGTCATTATGTTTCCCTACCAGCCATGCCTTTAATCTTGTCCTCATGTACTTCTCAACAATATGATTCAACTTTATATATTAAACAAACCATTAATCCTTAATTTTAAAAATATAAAACTGAGAAATGAACAAATAGTTGAATTTTTAAAGAACAGAAACTGAAATACTTATTCTTCTTTCCTTCCTTATCTGCCTTTCAGCGTCGAGGGGAGATATAATTTGCGGTCTTTTGCTCCTCTGTTCGCCTCTGCTGCTGTTATGTTTCCTAGTGCTTCTAATATTCCATCGACCCATCTTTTTTGTGGTCGACCCTTAGGTCTGGTGTTCTCACAACGTTTGTTGAAGGCTCGTTGTGTTGTGTTTTGTTCTTTCTGCCTTGTCACGTGGCCAAACCATTTTATCTGTGTTTCCTTATATATTCTATGGCGGGGCTATTCCTAGCTTTTTTCTCAGTTCTTCATTTCTGATCTTATCTCTCAGATTGTTTCCTGTCATTTGTCTAACACATTTCATCTCAGTAGAGGTTATTTTTCTTATTATTCTTGCATCTAGCATCCAGGTTTGGCATTGGCAGCACAACATTGGGATGAAGATTGTATTGTATAGTGCTCGTTTTGCCTCCAGAGTTATTTCCTTGTTGGACAATAGCTGCGATAACTGTCCAATGATTTGACAAGCCTTGTTGCATCTTGATTTTATCTCTGCTGTTTGAGAATTATCGTTTGTCATTAGACTTCTTAGGTATTTGAATTCCTCTACTTGTTTTAGTTGTCAGCCTTCTATAGTTATGTTGATGTTCTGTTTATTTTTGGCGACATTCATGACTTCTGTTTTGTTGATGTTGATTTTCATGTTGTATTTTGTGCCTGAGATGTTGAATTTGTTTAAGTGTTCTTGTAGGTCTTCTATTGTTTCATGTATTAGTGCCTGATCATCTGCAAATAAAAGCTCGTTGATCTCCTCTGTCTCTGATGGGTTGGCTAGCTTGCATATATGGTCCGTGTATGTAATAAACAGTAGGGGGGATAGTACGCACCCCTGTCTTACACCTGATCTAACTTCAAAGTGGTCTGTGTAGCCTGCTGTTGTTCTGACCCTGCAGCTGCTGTTGATGTAGAGACTTTTAATAAGGTTGGTTAGATGTTGGCTTATTCCGTATGTTGTTAGTAACTGAAATACAAAATCATTTAATGCAATTCAAACAAGACAAATTTAATATGTTTGACATATCATCATAATGTGCCATACCAGTTGGCATAGATGATCCTGTCCTTCCACAATTCTCTATCCATATTGCATCATATCAATTCTGTTGTTGACTCTTCACCATGTCACGGCACCAGGCTATCTAGCATCTTCTCTCTTTGTTCTCTGTGATCCCTCTTTACCTGTTTTTTGCCAGTTGTAAACAAGTATTCTAAATTTCCACATGATGTGCCTGAAAAATGTTGATTGTTTCTTTCTGGTGTTTTTTTTAGAAGCTTTTTTTTGTAGTGGGTTCCTTGAGGATTTCCTTGTTCTTTTAACTGCCCAGCGAACTCCGAACATTCAAAGATTACAGAAATAAACAAAAAATGTCAACAGCACACCAGTTACAATACTTACTAAATATTCAAAGACTAGTGTTAAGGACTTGTCCGTGTGTATAATATCATGTAAGGTGACTATATTAGCATGTTTCAGGTCACGTAGTAATGAGACTGGGGAACAAAAAAAAAACACAATTTTAACAAACCTCCATAAACATTTTAGTTCTGAGCTTCATTTCATCCTCTGTAATAAATCATCTTTATGTGGGACCAATCCATCAAATGGAGCAATGATTCCCAAAATGCAGCACATGCACCACCAAGGGAAGAATCAGGCCAATTAGGATTAGAAAAAAACAATTTGAATGATGGTAGGAAAATGACATTTCAACAATTTAACACACTTGCTACCAAGGGGTTTAAAACACCGTAGTATGGCTGCTTTCCGCATAAAAAAATTATTTGAAATAATGGTGAGAAATAAATAAAAAGTGATCTAAAACACACGGAAGCAGGAAAATAGGTTAAATAAGAGAATTACAGGCTTCTAGCGGAAATAAATGCTGAAATGTCAATAAATTAAAAGTTGCAAAAATCAGCCCTGGGATTTTGCACATCGGTAATGAGAGTAGTATTTTGCAGCAACTGGTACAGACAAGACACAGATAAATTATTGACAACCTAGTGAACAAATGTAAATATATACTAATTTATGCAGCATCAGCTATCTTTTATGCAATCTATAATGTATTTACTTGAATTCAAAATCACATATGTCATGTCATGGAAAACAGTCAACAACAGAAGTGATATGATGCAATGTAGATAGAAGATTGTGGAGGAACATGATCGCCTATGCCAACTGACATGGCACATGATGATAATGAAGTGTTCAAAATTTGATGAGCAGAGAATGGTCAAATGATTCAGTAACCATCACCTGTGCCCCATACTTGGAACACGTTGTATGGAGATGTTTCAAGCCTAGAAATGGACCTATGATTTCTTTCAACTTAAATATTGAGATTGAAAAGTGTATCTTTCAGCAAATTGAAGCTTATGAAATGTGTGGATTTATAGAAGAATAGGTGAAATTGGAGGGATAGAAAAAGAAAAAAAATGATGAAGTCTTAAAACAACTAAAAATGAAAAGAGAACTACTAAACACAATCCGAACAAGACAAATTTGATTTTAGGGCATGTTAAAAGACACAACAGTCTACTAAAAGTAATCTTGGAAGGAAATCTTGGTTGGTATCATGCCATCATCATTATCATGTGCCATACATGTTAGCGTAGGCGATCATGTCCCACCACAATTTTCTATCTACCAGGCATCATATCAGTTCTGTTGTTGACTGTTTTACATGCCATGACACCAAGCTATCTAGTATTTTCTCTCTTTGCCATACTTGATATCTCTTTCCCTGTATTTTGCCAGTTGTAACCAAGTATTCCAACTTTCCTCTTCTCGTAATGTGCTTGAAAAATTGTGATTGTTTCTTAGGAGCTCCCTTGATTGTTTCTTTCTTATGTTTCTTAGGAGCTGCCTTTTTGTGTTGGTGGCTTCTGTGCAGGAAGCACAGGTGAAATTACTGGGAAGGGTTTTACAACTTTGTGGGGAAATAGGTAGTCAACAGAGTACGGACTATATTGATGCCTTCAACCACGATTCCAACAACAATGTCCCTTTATTTGAACCTTGGTAGCCCTGTTGGTCCGTAAAAAAATTAGCTGGGAACTGAACCCATAGGCCAGTTTGTATGCATTGTACGGATGTTCCAGCAACCCAAACGTAGGTTGAGTTTCTTGGTTGTTGGTTTCACCTGTGTGGTAGGTAACATGACACTGAAATGGCGATTCTGAAGTGTCCTCTCCAGGACTAGCTTGGGCAGAGAAAGAAATAGACAAGTTGTTACCCATGCAACATGTTTCTTCTCTCCACGCAGCTGTGCGATCCAAAGATCTAGCAAACTGAACTCACACAACCAAGGATAAAAGAGTATACAAGTAAATATGGCTGAGAACTGTTGCATGGGAATAATAGTAATGAGGTGGGGGAGGTGTTAGTCAAGAGGTAAGATGATGTCCTCTGGACAAAAAGTACTGAGTTCAAATCTCGCCACAGGTTGCGGACATTTTTCACTTAGGTTGGTTGCGTTCGCCCGATGACTAAAGTATTCTAGAGTATCGTGGTAGACTAGAATATTCCTCTTCATCATCCGCCCGTACAAGGACGTAGTGGACGTGTCTGCGTTGTGTTGTGGTTTGCAGTATAACTGTTATATTTGCGCCTTTCGGCCATTTTTGACTTTGAATCTGTAGTTTCTTCGTGGCTTTACCCTGGTCTCTGGGTGGTGAGATCTAATATCTAACCCTCTCAGATAACAATGAAGAGCAGTATGTCCTGTATGAACTTGTGCATGTTAAAGAACTCTTGGCACTCAAAAGCGAAAAATAAGAATAGGCAAAAAAATGGCTACTGCCTGGTCAAAATTGTTCAGCAAATTTGTCCATACCAAAGATGGTTGTGTCGGCCAAAAGGTGCAGATATCCCAGGTTGCTATAAGTGGATATCCCGGGTTGCTACAAGCAGATATCATGGGTTGCTATAAGGATTTTTATTTCACCCCCGATATAAAAAATCCTTTCTGTCTACTGCGCGTTTCGAACACCACATGTCGGCTTTTCAGCCAGTGAAACAGTGGCTTTAGCCGAACAACCACATGTGCCTCATATTTATTTATTTTTATTCATCATGTTACTTTAATTTTTTTTAAAATGTTACATGTACCCCTCTTGTGGTTCTGTAAAATATAATTTAGTAATTTACCTAAAATTACTACTGTGCAACGGTAATTTAATAAATTACACTGAAGGAAGTACTGTGTACTTCTAGAAGAGCTCGGGGTTGTTAGTTACCTTCTCGGATGGCTGTACAGGGAGCACCTTCTTCATGTTCAAGCCGGATTTCCTTGAGGGCCACAAGGCTGTCTGTGAGCCGGGACTTGCCCTTGAACACTGTAGCATATGTTCCCTGAGGGCAGTACAGAGGTTGGTGGGGGAGGTATTGGAAGATTAGTTTATGATTGTGTGGAGATTAATTCATGATTGTGTGGAGATTAGTTTTATGGTTGTGTGGAGATTAGTTTATGGTTGTGTGGAGATTAATTCATGATTGTGTGGAGATTAGTTTATGGTTGTGTGGAGATCAGTTTACGGTTGTGTGGAGATTAATTTATGATTGTGTGGAGATTAATTCATGATTGTGTGGAGATTAATTCATGATTGTGTGGAGATTAGTTTATGATTGTGTGGAGATTAATTCATGATTGTGTGGAGATTAGTTTATGGTTGTGTGGAGATCAGTTTATGGTTGTGTGGAGATTAATTTATGATTGTGTGGAGATTAGTTTATGGTTGTGTGGAGATCAGTTTATGGTTGTGTGGAGATTAATTTATGATTGTGTGGAGATTAGTTTATGGTTGTGTGGAGATTAATTCATGATTGTGTGGAGATTAGTTTATGATTGTGTGGAGATTAATTCATGATTGTGTGGAGATCAGTTTATGGTTGTGTGGAGGTTAATTTATGGTTGTGTGGAGATTAATTTATGGCTGTGTGGAGATTAGTTTATGGCTGTGTGAAGATTTATTTGTGGTTGTGTGGAGATTAGTTTATGTTTGTGTGGAGATTAATTTATGGCTGTGTGGAGATTAATTTATGATCATATTGAGATTAGTTTATGGCTGTGTGAAGATTTATTTGTGGTTGTGTGGAGATTAGTTTATGGTTGTGTGGAGATTAATTTATGGCTGTGTGAAGATTAATTTATGATCATATTGAGATTAGTTTATGGCTGTGTGAAGATTTATTTGTGGTTGTGTGGAGATTAGTTTATGGTTGTGTGGAGATTAATTTATGGCTGTGTGGAGATTAATGTATGGTTGTGTGGAGATTAGTTTATGGTTGTGTGGAGATTAGTTTATGTTTATATTTGTGTGGAGATTAGTTTATGGCTGTGTGGAGATTAGTTTATGTTTGTGTGGAGAATAATTCATAATTGTATGGAGATTAGTTTATGGCTGTGTGGAGATTAGTTTATGATTGTATTGAGATTAGTTTATGGCTGTGTGGAGATTAATTTGTGGTTGTGTGGAGATTAGTTTATGATTGTGTGGAGATTAATTTATGATCGTGTGGAGATTGATTATGATTGTATGGAGATTAGTCTATGTTTGTGTGGAGAATAATTAATGATTGTATGGAGATTAGTTTTATGTTTGTGTGGAGAATAATTTATGATTGTATGGAGATTAGTTTATAGCTGTGTGGAGATTAATTTGTGATCGTATGAAGATTGATTTATGATGTATGGAGATCAGTTTATGGCTGTGTGGAGAAGTTTAGATTGGTTTATGTTTGTGTGGAGATTATTTCATGATTGTGTGGATATTATTTCATGATTGTGTGGAGATTAATTTAGGATTGTAAGGAGATCAGTTTATAGCTGTGTGGAGAAGTTTAGATTAGTTTACACTTGTTTAGAGAAGTAGAGAATATTATTTTATGATTGTATGGAGATTAGTTTATAGCTGTGTGGAGATTAATTTGTGATCGTATGGAGATTGATTTATGATTGTATGGAAATCAGTTTATGGCTGTGTGGAGAAGTTTAGATTGGTTTATGTTTGTGCGGAAATTATTTCATGATGTGTGTGGAGATTAATTTAGGATTGTAAGGAGATCAGTTTATGGCTGTGTGGAGAAGTTTGGATTAGTTTACACTTGTTTAGAGAAGTAGAGAATATATTTTATGATTGTATGGAGAAGTGTTGGAGATTAGTTTACATTTGTGCTGAGAAGTGTAGAAGATTAATTGATAGATTTAGAAAGTTTGTTAGAACACATCAACAAAAGGATGACAGTGTTACACGTGGAAATGAAACATCAGGAAATGAGCACCGAACAGCCTGTCAAAATATCATAACAATGAAAGAGACAGACACTACTAAAGATCTATTTGAGCTGTAACTATGATGTAATGATGGCACATGACGAGCTCTTCTTACCTCTCCAAGCTTATCCAACTTTGTATAAGATTCGATCTTTCCAAAACCAATTTCAGACTGCAAAGGGAGATAATACAAGACAATATTAAAGCAAAGTTAAGGATTAAATAAATTTTCTGCAGTGCATGTTTTCATCTTTCTGAAAAAAAAACGGCCAAGGGAGCTAACCTTGTGAAGCTCTTAATCCATCTTGAGGTTTAACAAGAGATCCATGATACTTAATGCAAACTCAGGAAGATATTCAGACTAGAATAGGATGTAAAATAATTGCAGAGCATATA
Source organism: Megaustenia siamemsis (assembly GCA_032433765.1). NCBI lineage: Eukaryota > Metazoa > Mollusca > Gastropoda > Stylommatophora > Ariophantidae > Megaustenia > Megaustenia siamemsis. The sequence continues at coordinate 55,645,488 of JAVIAB010000091.1, forward strand.
TCTTACTCGCCCGTGTGCTGTAGGGCCTGAGAGGGGAGTAAAGAATAGTGGCGTTGTACCCTACCAGGCATGTTCGTAAGAGGGGAGAAAGGAGGGTCGGGCATGGGACTGGCTATCCCATACTGTAAAAAAATATGAGCAAAAAAACTTCACAAACATGGAAAAGTCAAAGAAAATAATAAAAGTAAATTTGTCATCCAGGAAAGATAAGGGCTCTCTGTCTAAGAGACGTTTGATGCAAGCCGGGTAAAGCCGTAAGGAGTCTGGGTTGCCGACTCACCCTTTGTCTACCAGGAAATCCTCCAGAATTGGCACCTGGAATGTACATACCCTAAACGAACAAGGAAAAGCTGCACAGGTAGCAAGCCAACTGAGAGTATTACACAACAGACCCTTTTTTGGAATCCCCGGGGGAAAAGACAAAGAGGAAGACCAAAGAATTCTTGGAGAAGACAGATGAAGATGATGGGGAAGACATTGAATGATCTTAAAAGAATGGCAAGAAACAGAACGACTTGGAAAGTGTTTGTTGAGGACCTATGCTCCACAGGGAGCTGAAAGGTAGAAGAAGAAGATATATCTTATAACATACAGTACAACAATAACAGTCACTCCTGTTTGTTCAAATCTAAAATTAGCATTTTGGTTTAATTCAAGATTATCATTATCTAGTTGTGTGTCGATTTGTACAAATTATTACTCTCAACACAGGCTAAGGTAATCTCTGTTTCTAGCCAGATCTCTTACTTTCTTTGTTGTCAAGTTCAAAGTCTCTTTAATGCCTTGAAACCACATTCTTGATCTGTCCCTGCCTCATCTTCCTGAAACTTACATAATTAATAATACGACCACACCGGTAGTACGAATGAGAGCTGATGAGGTGACCAGGGACAAGTTGATGTCATACCTCGGAAGTTTGATCGCAGCTTGTGTTTTCGGGACCACGTCAACCATGTGATAACAAAATCCCGCAAAGGATTAGCCGCCTTGAAGGTCATGGCAGCTGCAACATCGAGCAGAGGCTACTTACTCTTCTGTTCCAGGGATTAGTCCTCACACCAATCGAGTATGCCCTGGCAATTCTTACTGTCAGTACGACTCAAATTGATAGGCTGGAGAAAGTAATAATGAAGCCATGCGCATTATCTTGGGATGTACAAGGGACACTCCCTGTGTAGCAATGAGTTATCTTCTTGACTTTCCAACCATGGATGACAGAATCAAGATCTGGAGAGCACGAGCATACCTGAAGATTAGTGCACATAAAGAGCATCCTTTGCACCATGTGCACAGTGAAAGGTGCCAGGCTAAAAGAGGCAAATCATGGGTGGGCCGAGCAGATGATGTCATCAAACAGGTCTGTGGGCTTACCAATATCAGCGTTGGTGAGGAGTGGATACCGATGCCTACGTCATTCAAGGGATTTTCTCGTGTATTGTCACACTCGACAGGAAAAGTAGGGAACAGAACCCGGTTGTGGTTAATGCTGAGGTCAACGGTCTTATCTGCGATAACACCGATAAGAAAGATGCAGTCATCTATACAGACGGATCTGTAAGACGACACCAAAGAAGTGCATGGGCATTTACAGCACGCTCGGCAGGCAGAATAGTCAAGGAAGACAGTGGTGCATACGTCATGACCACGAGTAGCATGACAATGGAGGTGATGGCAGTGACCAAGGCATTCAAATGGTTAGAGTCACAAGACTACACCCACGCATGTATACTGAGTGATTCGATGAGCATGATTAAAAAAAAAAAGTGGAGCGGGCTCTGTAAGCTTGCAATGGGTAGAGTCATTTCAGAAATCTAAGATACGTAAGGTCATCTTTGTCTATGTCCCTGGACATGCGGGAGTGCGGGCAAATGAAAGAGCGGACAGGATGGCTAGCTGCGCTGTCGTTGAGGACGGGTAACCAATGGATCGGGCGGACATCATCAATGCCCTCTGAGATGTGGGAAGAACACAGGACTTCGACAAACACAGATCCATTCTTCAGATGATGGAAATGGGAGTTAAGGTGGGGCACAGCCAGAAATGAGAAACTTAGTGGCCGTGTAAGAAGACTTATCAACCAACATAGAACTGGAGTCGTCAGTCGCTGGACACTGCGGGACTTGCTGAGGAGGGGATCTGAGCACCTATGGACATGTTTGGAGTGCAATGATGATGACCCGCAAATAACTCAATAACTGAGGAGGAGATCTGAGCACCTATGGACATGTTCGGAGTGCAATGATGATGACCCACAAATAACTCAATAACTGAGGAGGAGATCTGAGCACCTATGGACATGTTCGGAGTGCAATGATGATGACCACAAATAACTCAATAACTGAGGAGGAGATCTGAGCACCTATGGGCATGTTCGGAGTGTAATGATGATGACCCGCAAATAACTCAATAACTGAGGAGGGGATCTGAGCACCTATGGGCATGTTCGGAGTGCAATGATGATGACCCACAAATAACTCAATAACGTGAGAAAGGGAGTTCATCTGTGCTATATAGCACGAATTCTGACCTATTGAAATAAATCATGGACAGTAAACAAACAAAAGAAAAGACACTTAGAGGCCACAGAGATGGGACTTCCTACAAGAATGTTGAAAGTCTTCTGGACAGCAAAAAAGAACAACAAGACCAACACATAAAGAGAGCTTTTTAAAAACATCAGAAGAAAAAAATCAACAATTTTTGGCCCATCATGAGAAGAGGAAAGTTGGAATACTTCTTTACAACTAGCAAAATACAGGGAAGAGAGATTGCAAACAACAAAGAGAGAAGATACTAGATAACTTGGTGTTGTGGCAAAGTAAAAAGTCAACAACAGAATTGATACAATGCACTGCGGACAGAGTTTTGGGAAGGTATGATTGACTATGCCAAACGGTATAGCATATGATGATGATGAAATATAACTGGTCTTTGTGTGAGTACAGCAGAATAAGACTGAGTTTCATTGTCTGTGCGTGAGTACAGCAGAATAAGACTGTGTTTCCTTGACTTTGTGTGGGTACAGCAGAATAAGACTGAGTTTCCTTGACTTTGTGTGAGTACAGCAGAAGAAGACATAGTTTCCTTGACTTTGTGTGAGTACAGCAGAAGAAGACATAGTTTCCTTGACTTTGTGTGAGTACAGCAGAAGAAGACATAGTTTCCTTGGCTTTGTGTGAGTACAGCAGAAGAAGACATAGTTTCCTTGACTTTGTGTGAGTACAGCAGAAGAAGACATAGTTTCCTTGACTTTGTGTGAGTACAGCAGAAGAAGACATAGTTTCCTTGACTTTGTGTGAGTACAGCAGAAGGAGACATAGTTTTCTTGTCTTTGTGTGAGTACAGCAGAATAAGACTGAGTTTCCTTGACTTTGTGTGAGTACAGCAGAAGAAGACATAGTTTCCTGGACTTTGTGTGAGTACAGCAAAAGAAGACATAGTTTCCTGGACTTTGTGGGAGTACAGCAAAAGAAGACAGTTTCCCCTATACAATCAGTGAAATTCATTTTGTCATTTCAGAAGAAAAAACAATCTGAAACAGGAGAAGACAGAAAACTGAAACCAACACGTACTTATGACAAAATGAAAGTAAGAAAACAAAGATACAGAAACAGGAACGGTGAGCACTTACCAGAGACTTGCGCCTCGACCTTCTGGTGAGCTGTCCATCAGGACTGAGTGACAGGGACTGACGTGCTAGGAAGTTCTCTGGTAGTCTGATGTCAGCCGGTAGTGATAACCGTTTTCGTCACTTCCTGTGTCAAGAACACACAAAAACGACTAATGCAATGTACGTCTCTATATGTGTGTGTTTATCATATGAATAAACAATCACCATTAATTAGAATAGGGGGGTCACGTTATCTATCGGATGCCACAGGGGTTCCACGTGTAAAAAATGGGGGAATGGGGGGTGGGGGCAGGGCAAATTACTAGGAGGTCTTGAGTAGAGATACAGATGTTTGTAAGATCATCAAGTACCAAGCCTGCTGGCGTAGGTGATCATGTCTCTCCACAACTTTCGATCACGACAGTTATTTATCATTTCTGTTGTTGGCCTTCTGTCAAGCCATTCTCTTAAGCTGTCTGTATCTTTTCTCTGTGCTTCCCTTTACCTCTTCGTCCCTCAATTTTCCCAGCTGTTCCCTTCTCATCACATGGCCAAAAAATGATGATTGTTTCTTCCTAATATAGGAAATTAGCTCTCTTTTTGATCTCTTTCAGAACATCTTCATTACCCTTCTTAGCTGTCCATGGTATTCTCAGCATTCTTCTGTAAAACCACATTTCTACAGTCTCCAATGATTTTGTGGCGATTCGTGATTGTACAAAGAAGTTACGACGGTGGTTTTCTGTTGCCTTCCGTCGGTTTCTTTACGGCTGGCTCCGCTAGCCTTTGACTAAAAAGTATCACCCACAGGGCAGTGGTGTTGTTTTACTTGGGGGTACCCTCCCTTAGCCTTCTACTCTCCCGAGCATTCCAGCAAGGCAGCAGGTCACCTGCAGGTTGTACTGTTTACTGCATACACTAGTAGCAGGTCAAATTACCCGACCTGACACATTATTTGTAGGTCACAGCATTCATTTTCGTGCCGGGCCAGGCGGGTGTAAGAGGTAACGAAAGTCACGAATATCAAGTTAAGATGGTGGATAGCTGAGGAGAGCGCAACCCAACGAAGACTTGCCAACCAACACAACACCGGAGTCGCTACACGTTGAGAAATATTCTTTGGAAGATATCTAAGCACTTTTGTGCGTGTTCGATGTGCGATGATGATTACCTAGTGACTAAATAAGCTCTTTCCGTAAGGAAGCCTTTTATCAATGCAGCGGAAGAGATTTTAGAGGAAAAAACGTTCATGGTTATAAGAATCAATCTACATATTTATATTTATCTAACAAGTAACATATTTTATTTATGAATTTCGGGGGACTGGTTGGTCTCGAGCAAGACGCCGGCCTCGAGACAGAGAGGTTGTGGGTTCAAATCCTGGCTGCCCCGGTTGGGATTTTTATTTATGATTTCTCTCTGCGGCAACCACCCCTAGTCTCAGCAGCGAGGCCCGGCTAGAAACGTTAATTACTCATCGACGGAAAAAATATGAGTACCGAAGTCGGAGTTATCTATCTGCCTGTGCGGCGTGGGACCACTGTGCCCGCGGCTGCCTGGGAACAAAATAGATTAACAAGCAAAATTCATTTCCTAGTCTCTAGGGTCAGGGGTAAAAGCTGGCGAACGAAATAAATATATACATATATATGCATTTTTAGATAATTGAACAAGGAATTAGATTTCACCAATACCAAGATGATACAAGACATGAAAAAAGAATACGGTTTGATGACGGTTCATCCTATTCAAATTGAGAGCGTCGCGCTATGCGTCGAAACGTATGCGGCCCAAATCGGCATGACGTACAGTGCGTAGAAACGTATGCGGCCAAAATCGGCATGACGTACAGTGCGTAGAAACGTATGCGGCCCAAATCGGCATGACGTACAGTGCGTAGAAACGTTATGCGGCCCAAATCGGCATGACGTACAGTGCGTAGAAACGCATGCGGCCCAAATCGGCATGACGTACAGTGCGTAGAAACGTATGCGGCCCAAATCGGCATGACGTACAGTGCGTAGAAACGCATGCGGCCCAAACCGGCATGACGTACAGTGCGTAGAAACGCATGCGGCCCAAACCGGCATGACGCCCAAACCGGCATGACGTACAGTGCGTCGAAACGCATGCGGCCCAAATCGGCATGACGTACAGTGCGTCGAAACGCATGCGGCCCAAACCGGCATGCCGTACAGTGCGTAGAAACGCATGCGGCCCAAATCGGCATGACGTACAGTGCGTAGAAACGCATGCGGCCCAAATCGGCATGACGTACAGTGCGTCGAAACGCATGCGGCCCAAACCGGCATGCCGTACAGTGCGTAGAAACGCATGCGGCCCAAATCGGCATGACGTACAGTGCGTAGAAACGCATGCGGCCCAAATCGGCATGACGTACAGTGCGTCGAAACGCATGCGGCCCAAACCGGCATGCCGTACAGTGCGTAGAAACGCATGCGGCCCAAATCGCATGACGTACAGTGCGTCGAAACGCATGCGGCCCAAACCGGCATGACGTACAGTGCGTAGAAACGCATGCGGCCCAAACCGGCATGACGTACAGTGCGTAGAAACGCATGCGGCCCAAATCGGCATGCCGTACAGTGCGTAGAAACGCATGCGGCCCAAATCGGCATGACGTACAGTGCGTAGAAACGTATGCGGCCCAAATCGGCATGACGTACAGTGCGTAGAAACGCATGCGGCCCAAATCGGCATGACGTACAGTGCGTAGAAACGCATGCGGCCCAAACCGGCATGCCGTACAGTGCGTAGAAACGCATGCGGCCCAAACCGGCATGACGTACAGTGCGTAGAAACGCATGCGGCCCAAACCGGCATGACGTACAGTGCGTAGAAACGCATGCGGCCCAAATCGGCATGACGTACAGTGCGTAGAAACGTATGCGGCCCAAACCGGCATGACGCACAGTGCGTCGCAACGAATGGAGTTAAAATAAGAATACAGGGCTCATATACAACTTGTTTCCATCCAGTGAACTGTTTCATTAGCACCGCCTATAAGATAAGCGCACGTAACAAGTATTTAGCAATCGGGTGAACATTTATCAACACACGAAATCGCCGGACATAATAAAGAGAGTGAACATCGATTATCCCTCTAAACGAACCAGATAAAAAAAAGTACTTGCTTCAGGCATCAAGCATAAGGGTTACATTGATGGAGACATATTTTAATGTGTGGATGTACTTTGTATCATCATCATAAGGGTTACATTGATGGAGACATATTTTAATGTGTGGATGTACTTTGTATCATCATCATAAGGGTTACATTGATGGAGACATATTTTAATGTTTGGATGTACTTGTATCATCATCATAAGGGTTACATTGATGGAGAAAATATTTTAATGTGTGGATGTACTTTGTATCATCATCATAAGGGTTACAGTGATGGAGAAATATTTTAATGTGTGGATGTACTTTGTATCATCATCATAAGGGTTACATTGATGGAGAAATATTTTAATGTGTGGATGTACTTTGTATCATCATCATAAGGGTTACATTGATGGAGAAATATTTTAATGTGTGGATGTACTTTGTATCATCATCATAAGGGTTACATTGATGGAGACATATTTTAATGTGTGGATGTACTTTGTATCATCATCATAAGGTTACATTGATGGAGACATATTTTAATGTGTGGATGTACTTTGTATCATCATCATAAGGGTTACATTGATGGAGACATATTTTAATGTGTGGATGTACTTTGTATCATCATCATAAGGTTACATTGATGGAGAAATATTTTAATGTGTGGATGTACTTTGTATCATCATCATAAGGGTTACATTGATGGAGACATATTTTAATGTGTGGATGTACTTTGTATCATCATCATAAGGGTTACATTGATGGAGAAATATTTTAATGTGTGGATGTACTTTGTATCATCATCATAAGGGTTACATTGATGGAGAAATATTTTAATGTGTGGATGTACTTTGTATCATCATCATAAGGGTTACATTGATGGAGACACATATTTTAATGTGTGGATGTACTTTGTATCATCATCATAAGGGTTACATTGATGGAGACATATTTTAATGTGTGGATGTACTTTGTATCATCATCATAAGGGTTACATTGATGGAGACATATTTTAATGTGTGGATGTACTTTGTATCATCATCATCAAGTGCCATGCCTGCTGGCCTAGGTGATCAACAATCCACAACTAACGACCTCGACAGCCCTTCTCATTGCGTGGCCAAAAAATGATGATTGTTTCTTCCTAATATTGGAAATTAGCTCTCTCTCTCTTTTTGCTTTGGCCTCTTTCAAAATGTTTTCATTACTCTTCTTAGCTGTCCACGGTATTCTCAATCTTCTTCTGTAAAACCTCATTTCTACAGCGTCCAGCGATTTTCATGTCTGTTGCCCTATTGTCCATGATTCACATCGATATGTTAAGACTGGCTCTACATAACATTAACGAACTCTGTTTCTTGTTTCTATTGTCAAATGCACAGTATCTTCCTCGGTTTTTTGGAAAGATGTGTATAATAAACGATCTATTTTCAAACAAAATGTTTAAATAGTTACCTTTTTTTCATGAAAGACGGAGTCGGGGGAGAAGGGGGGGGGGGCGGCTAAAAAAACATAGTCGGAAAGGAGCATAAGTACAAATTAAGAACCCCGTCACACCAAGTGGCGTATAGGAAATATGTTGTTCTTCTTCTTTCTTCTTTTCTCTTTCACTGATACCTAAAAGGTGTCATGGTTTATATCATTTGTCGTTCTTGAGCTGCTCGAACTGTCTGAATTAGTGATTTCCATTTGTTGTTACATGTCTCTGTCACTGCATCAATCCATCTTCTTCTGGGTCTTCCTCTTGGTCTTTTCCATGCATTCTCGAGAAGAACGCCCTTGATGGTGATTGATAAGGATTCATTCTGACCAGGTGACCAAACCATTTAAGTTGTTGTTCTATATATTCTTGGCAGGGTTTTGTTCCTACTATTTTTCTTATGGTTTCATTTAGTATTCTATCTCTTCTTGTGCTGTTTGTTACTTTTCTCAAGCATCGCATCTCACATGTATTGATCTTTCTTAAATGTGATTTAGAAAAGGGCCCATGTTTGACTTTCATAGCACAAAGTTGGTATGAAAATGCTATTATCATTTCTGTTTACTTGGCATAGAAATGTTTGGATGTCTTAACAATGGTGAAAGCTGGTATGTGACAGCATTTGCATTTGTCTTCTCATGTCAATTTCTCTGTCTAGTTTTCCATATTCTGTGAACATTGTGCCTAAATACTTGAATTCCTCTACTTGTTTTATTTCTTTATCTTTGATCTTAATGTTTAACGGGTGTCTTAATTTGCTCATTCTTATAGCTTCTGTTTTGCTGTGCTAATTTTCATACTGTAGTTTGTGCAGCTTTTATCTAGAGATGTTAAATGCTGTTGTAGCAGGTTTTCATCCTCATATATTAGGCATTGGTCATATGCAAATAGTAGCTCGTTGATGTTGGAGTTTTCTACCTCTATATTATTATTTGATTTGTCCTTATTGTTGGTTGTTTCCTGATTTATTTTGTCCATATATATGATGAAGAGGAGTGGTGAGAGGACGCATCTTTGTCTTACACCTGTTGTAACCTGAAACCATTCTGACAGACCTTCGGATGTTCTAACGGCACTTTGACTGTTTTTATATAATGCCATTATATTATCTAGTAGTTGTCCTGCTACCCCGTAAGTTTATAAAGTTTGCCAAAGTAAATATGTTGTTAGTGACCATAATTTAAACAGACCTTCGGCACATGATTTTTGTGGTAATGTGGTCGGTATAACACCCGTGCCGCTTTACTTTACAAGAAAAAATCCGGTACCCATTTAAGGTTGGGTGAACTCGGAAGCCGTCGATCAAGTTCGAACTCGACTCTTGTCCTTTGTAGCCTAGTTCACTAACCACTGAGCTAATGCGGCTGGAAAGGGAGCATGGTAGAAAAAAAGGTTGAGAAACACTGAAATATAGGACCAGTTTGGATCAGACATTTATCACCACCTGTGTGGATCGGCAAAAACAGGTCTTTACTGTTGCATGATAACACGAGGGTTGTAATAGACAATCTGTCGCCACCCATTATGGTGGAGAATGTATTATTGTTATTATTATTATTTATCACTGGAAAAACGTTGAAGCCTTTGAAATGTGGATATATAGAAGAATAGGTAGAATTGGATGGAAGGAAAACAAACGATGATTTTTTAAAACAACTAAAAATAAAAAGAGAACTACTAAACACAATTAGAACAAGACAAATTACATTTGGGGGCATGTTAAAAGACACAACAGCCTAATAAAAGTAATATTGGAAGAGAAAATACAAGGTAAAAGAGGCAGAGGCAGACCAAGACTAACATGGACGAGTAACATCAAAAGATGGACAAGTCAGCCTATGGCAATCTGCACCATCAAATCAAGAGACAGAGTGGAATGGCGCTCCATGGTAGCCAACCTTCGATGCGGAAACGGCACACGATGATGATGATCATTGGAACATAAGCAGACAAAATAAACCCACTGAAAATGAAGGGAAGGATTGAATAGAAAGTAAATGCAAAGACTAAAGTGGACTGACGTCAACTGATGAACAGGAGAACAAATGAATACAAAGTAAAGAAAGTAAATGCAAAGACTAAAGTGGACTGACGTCAACTGATGAACAGGAGAACAAAAGACAGTGCGTACCATCCATCACAAGAGACCCGAGTGAAAGTGCGCTTTATGGTAGCCAATCTTCGATGCGGAGATGGCACAAGATGAGTACTCATTTCATGATGATTTCATCATCATCATCATCATCATTGTTATTTCCACCCGGAACGCGTTAGGCGGTAAACTTGTCGATCCCGCCGAAGTACGCGTCTTCAGAAATGATTGAAAACTACAATTGCTGCCATTTTACATGTTCATAATGTACTAGGAGAGTGGGTGGTCGAACCGTTAACTCGTCGTGCTTCAAACCAGGAAAACGTGGGTTTGAATACGGTTAGGGCCAACAGTTTATTTTTTCTATCGGAAAGGAGGGTGGGGGAGAGAAGAGAGGAGGAGTGAAATAAAAACTAAAACCCAAAAACCTCGTGGCGATTGCTTAGGAGATGCGGCCTTTATTCTCCGGCCCGGTAATATAAGTCTCCCATGGCAGACCCCTGTAATGGGATAATGCCGTAATAACAAAGCGTTTTTCTTTTTTACAAAAAAATATTATAAAATAATTGACAAGGTTAATATAATTGACAAGGTTAATATAATTGACAAGATTAATATAATTGACAAGGTTAATATAATTGACAAGATTAATATAATTGACAAGGTTAATATAATTGACTAGGTTAATATAATTGACAAGATTAATATAATTGACACAGTTAATATAATTGACAAGGTTAATATAATTGACAAAGTTAATATAATTGACAAGGTTAATATAATTGACAAGGTTAATATAATTGACAAGGTTAATATAATTGACAAGGTTAATATAATTGACAAGATTAATATATTGACAAAGTTAATATAATTGACAAGATTAATATAATTGACAAGATTAATATAATTGGCAAGACTAATATAATTGACAAAGTTAATATAATTGACAAGATTAATATAATTGACAAGATTAATATAATTGACAAGATTAATATAATTGACAAGATTATATAATTGACAAGGTTAATACTCAAGCAAATAGCTGCCTAAACAAGCACTAGATGTCTGGTGCTTTGAGACTTCTTCGATTTATGAAATGGATAATAGAGTTTTGGCAAACTCCTTCCTTCCTTCATTCCTTTCCTTCCTCCCTTCCTTTTCTTAGCTTTCTCTCTTGGGGGAGCAAGCGCCTGCGACCTGCGATCGCAATAGCAGGGTCGGCGCACCATCAGCTGACCATGACCTAGCAGTTGTACCTCTCGTGGTCTCCCCTGGTAACAGTCTGCGTCAAAACAGACTGGCTAAGAGAGGCTAGGATCGTCGTGTTCCCTGTAGTGGTGGCTGTTACTGATATAGAGGACCCATTATTGCAGTACTTCCGGCCGGACTAGTAGTTTCACAGCATAGCCTGGGACAGACGAACTCCAACTTCTCCAGTAATAGCCGGGAATGTCAAGAAAGTCATTACGACACGCCACATCAATGAGTCAAAGGGCACCCTGCCCGCATCAACTCGTGGCGTTACGTCAACTCAACAAACTTTCTCCCCCATTCCTTCCTTCCTGCATCCCTTCACTTCCAAGCCTTCCTCCCTTTCTCTCTCACTTTCTGTCCTTCCTTCCATTATTCCTCTACAAACAGTGAGGAAAAGCGCCCGTCAGCATTCGGGTGAAGGTGGTCAGCAACTAACAGCTGACTGTTTGTGTCAAGATAGGTGAAACTATCCATCTCCACATCCTAGCGATGGTCCTTCTAACAGAATAAACAGCCTGCCAAAGTGCTGCTCTGGGACGTCAACCCACTTCTCAAAATGATTTCAACTCCCGTGGTATTAGACAAGAAAAAGCTATCAAAGTATTGATTGGACACACGTTGTTCAATGTTTCATCATAGTGAAACTTCCACCGCCTTCTGTTTATATAACCACTGGTGTGTCTCTGGCAGGTGACTTTCAGCTGACGGAATTACAACGACGGGGCAGTAATTAGAGCCAGAGCACCATAAACAGTGAATGTTATGTACCATGCGGAGTTAGGCATGCTCACTTCATAGCGTGTGTGTTGTGAAGTGAAAATTGCTATGAATGAAAGTAACCATGAGAAGTGCAGTCAAGTGCCATGCTAGAACGTGTATCGTGTTTCATTCATCACATACTTCAACGACAGGCACATTTCCAAAAACACAGAAATTAAAACAGAATGTAAGAAATATAATTTTTTTTAAAAGAACAAAATAACAAAGTTCTTCTTCTGCTTTGCTTTCTCATTTGCTTTTCAACGCCGAGAGATACAGTTTGCAGTATTGACCTCTGCTGTTGTTATGTTTTTAGCGTTTTAACATTTCATCAATCCATATTTTTCGTGCTCGGCCCTTGAGTCTGATCTTCTCTCAATGTTTACTGAAGGCTCGTTGTTTTTATTTTTCTGTCTTACCAAATTGTGAAAACATTAACATCTGTTCTTTATGTATTCAAAGGCGAATTTATTCCTAGCATTTTCCTCAGCTCTTCACTTCTGATCTTATCTCCCAGGCTATTTCTGTTATGCGTGTAACATATTCTATCTCAGTAGTGGTTATCTCTTTTTATTCTTGAGTCTAGCGTCCAGATATGGCAATGGTGCTACAACGGAATGAAGATTGTGTTGCAGAGTGCCCGTTTTGTCAATAGAGTTATTTCCTTGTTGGACAGCAGTGATGACATATGTGTTGTTGGACAGCAGTGATGACATATGTGTTGTTGGACAGCAGTGATGACATATGTCCGATGATTTGACAAGCTTTTGTTGCATCTTGGTTTCATTTCCGCTGCTTGTGACTTGTTCTTTGTCACTAAACGTTATAGGTATCTAAGCTCCTCCACTTTGTTTTAATTGTCTTCTGTCTTTATGTTGATGCTCGTGTTTTCTTGTTGCGATGTTCACAACTGCTGGTGTCTATTTCCAAGTTGTATTGGGTGCCTGCGCTATTAAATATATTTTTACTCATGTAGATCGTCTATTATTTTCCTTTTACTTAATCCATGATAATGGAGGCTCGTTAATCTGCCTCAGATGGGTTTCAAGCACTGGTTACATACTGGGAATGACCGTCTTCATTTATGCTTGTG